>JAQFXP010002756.1:0-14199 GCA_034693685.1 Belba bartosi | reverse complement strand
TAGTTTCCGAACAATTGTCTAAATCTATAATATTTTAAATTAACAAAAAATATAAAATAATTAATATACATTGAAATAAAATAACACAAATTAAATATCATGTTAATTAAATTATTTTGTTGACAAAATCAATTAGTTAATATTATCTTAATTTGATAATAACATATTTATTTAAATTACAATATATTCCGAAAATTGTATAACGTTTGGTTTTGTAAAATTTATTTATTATACGCGGGTTAATATTTAGCGGAATAGACTGTATATTTTTGCAGTTAATTATTTTTAAAATGTTAAAATTTCATTAACATTAAAACATTTTATACAACGTTTGTAAAATTTATTGTAGTAAAATTATTTTAAATTATTTAATTTTATGGTTAAAATTATACTAACCTTCTTGAGAAATTTTTTTTAATGCATAAAATTTTTGTTTAATTTTGTCTTTTATTTTATAAACTTTGCCATATGATCCTGAACCTATAATTTCTAAAACGTCCAAATTATATTCATATAATAGTTGTTTGTCTTTTTCAAACAATTTTAGATTATTTCTTTCCAATAAATAATTTTCAGTATTTATAATAATATTAGGCGTTATTTGATATTCTTGTAAATAATAATCATTAATATTCCGATAATTAGTTTTATTTACTTTACAACCAATTAGTTCACAAATAAATCCATCGTTTGATTCACCGATTGTGTTCAATTTTATCATTCGAACAATTTGTTATTTCAAATAAATGTTTAATTTTTATTTTAGTCGATAAAACTATAGGTGATTTTTGATAATTATAATTATTCTCATTATTATTATTATCTTTAGCACAAAAATAGATTTCACCAAATAAATTTAAAAAATAAAATTTATGATCTAAACAAAAAACTTTATCTACATTTATAATATCCACTAGTTTTGGTTCAGCATTAATATTATAATTGAGAGTAAAATCTAAATTATTATTTTTCCCCCAAATATAAACGCGACCGTTTGTCGTCACCGCAAATAATTTATCAAAATGGCAGTATATAAATTTAAACTTATCAAATTTTTTAAACTTTAATTTATTTGGCATAAAATTTTTTTTTGTATATTATAACCCCATTCATATACCGTTTCATCTAAAGAAAGGGCTAAAAATCTATTTTTACCGCAACTTAATTCAACAATATTTTTGTCATTAAAGTAAAATATTATTTGAGGTTTTGGATAAGAAAAACAATTTATTATTTTTCCCCAACAAAACACAATATTGTTTGAAGTTAATGCGAGCATATAATAGTTAATACATTATTACCTTAATGTATAATAGGTAATACATTATGTACATTAATACATATAATAGTTAATACTTATTTATAATAGTTTGTCTCCAAATTTTAAAATATTATTTTGTTTATCTAATATTGTAATATAGTTTGAATTGTTATAAATTTTGTTAATACTATTTCCGCTTAATTCAGGTATTATTTGAATATCGTTTACAACCAATGAATGTCCAAAACCGAGACATTCGTTAGAATTAGTGCCAAAACCGTATATTTTGTTATCAATTGTTGTAAATATAATATTACCACCTATTGAGTCATTGAATATGAAAAACGAATATACTTTCATTTTAGCCATTTTTGAAAGTAAATCAAAAATTACTAATTCATCAAATTTGTGCTCAGACTTTCGTGAAATAATAAAATAACAAAATCCTAATTCTTCAATATTTATAGATTGATAAGTAATTTGTAATTGTTTTGTATAATAATCATAAAAATTTTTAAAATAATAATTTGATTCATTAATTGTATGATAATAATTGCCATCATATGATATAACAACTGACTCATTGTTATTAATATTAATTTGACATAAATCCACATATTTTTCATCAGAAAACAATTTCGGTGTTATTTGAAATGTATTATCAGTTTTGCCGCAAAAGTATATAAATCCCTCTCTGTTTAGAAAATAACTGTTTGTATTTGTAACACATATTTTTTCAATGTCAACAATTTGAATTAATTTTGGTTTGTCTATTTCTCTATTATACAATCCATGACCTAATATATTATTTGTATTTTGACCCCAACTATAAACCCTTCCATCTGTTGTCAACGCAAATGAGCTGTTGTTATGACAACTAATGTATTTAATAATTGCATTAATTTTTATTTAATTTATTTCACCAAAATAAAAAGTTTTTATAGTTTGTCCATATTTACATTTACCAAACTCATAGACCACACCCTGGGCTGTAAGGGCTAAACAGTGCTGATAACCACAACTTATTTGAACAATACTTTTATCACCAAAATAAGAAATTTTTTGTGGTTTTAAACACGTGTCTTGATATTCTTCAATTGAAATACTTTTATCATAATCCCGACCCAACTGCCCGAACCAATTCCGACCCCAACTAATCACTTGATTATCACTACTTAATGCAATCATAAAATCATATCCATTGAAGAATTCAATGATTTTCTGATCAGTTAATTCATTAATCATTTGAATATCACTGACCGCACAGTTATGTCCCAAACCAACGCTTCCGTGTCTATTAGAACCAGAGCCATACACTCTGTCGTCATTTGTTACAAATAACAGATTTTTTCCGATAATGTTTTCCTTATTATCTACACTCACTTTATCAAAATATATTTTTTTATACTCATTAAAAATATAAAATATAGAAATCATTTGTTTTATATGTTTTGGAATTTTTGCACAAATTTCAAACTCATCTAAAATAGTCAACATTTTAATTATTAATTAAATTACTAATATATATTTGAGAGTGTTTATTTATTTATTAGTAGTCAACGAACATTGATTTCAACTGTTTTAAATTTGAGAATTAAGCGATACTTTCATAATTTATCATTAACTGTGAATTATTAGCTATGGTATAAAATTTTTTTAGTTTTAAAGCAGTTATTAAAAGGCATATTTAAAAAAAATAGATTATGCTTATCACAACTTAATTAATTGAGATAAGCATGAAGTAATCTTTTTAAATATGCTTTTTAACAATATACAATCCGACTTACAGTTGTTAAATAAATTGAATTAAGGAGAAAAAGGGTTAAAATAGGGGGCGTTTTTGTACTTATTGTTAATTATATTATTTTTATACAACACTGTATTGCTTGAACTAAATGTCATATAATAAATAACAATTAAGTACATATAATCAGTTGACTGAAATACAATGGCATTCAATACTCGACTGATTAGATAATTGTTATACGAAACAATATTTGAATTTGGATTTTAAATATCTTTTTTATTTACTTTAATTATATAACTATTTTATCAATAAAATAAAATAATTATTTAGCACATTTATTAATTTAATTAAAAATTTTCTATATAAAACTCCATTATATTTTTAAAATAAATATTTGTTTAAATATTCAAATTATACGTATTTAGCTTTAGATTGTTTTTGTTAATTTATTTTTAAATAATTTGTTTATTTAATAAAATTAAATTTTAAATATTAAAAGTTACATATAAAAAAATTAATTTGTTTGTTTTATTTTTATCCATTTAAAAGCAAATAATAATTAATCAGATTATTTTTATTTTAATACTAGAATTAAAATTTATATAAATTTGTAAAATATTTTCATTTTTAATATTTAAAAAATTTTAAAACAAAAATTATAACAATTATTATAAGGTTTTATTTTTAATTGCAATAGTTTTAAAATTTAATATTAATAAATACAAAATAATTATTAAATTTAACTCTAAATATTATAAAAATATAAATGTTAACAAATATTCAAAGTTTAAAAATTGATTAAATTTTATTAAAAAATTGCAAAACAAACTCAAAAAATAATCTTTATCTTCAATTTAGATAAATATTTTATTGTATTATATTTAATAATATTTTGAGCAAATATTAACGCAATTTAATATATTTTATGACTACTTACTTTAAGACAAATCTTAGATCATGTCTAGTAATAAGATTATAAAAATTATATAACAGGCATATAAAATAAACACGCATGCTTATCTAATTATACATTTTTTCTGATAACTAAAATGTCAATATTGATTAATAAAAACTAGCATTTTATAAATATATTTGTTATTAACTCAATAGTGATTAACTTAATTCCAAATAATAAAAAATCAAATAAATGAATGATTTAAAGTATTGTTCACTTTTTAATAAATATAACGATGACTATGATATTTCGAATATTAGCAAAGCTTGTATATTTGAACCAAATGAAAGACTAGTTCTAAATAATAATGGCAAAGTTTTTCATGTTTTAAACAATTGTTTTAAAAAATTGAAAATATTTAGTGGAAAGAATGTAATTGATTTTGCTTATGCATCAGATACAGCAAATTTAAAATTAGCTTGTTATTTTCGTACTTACTGAAAATTGGATATATGGCTGGAGAATTAATGAATATCGACAGGTATAATTGCATTTAATAAATATAAATGTGTTAATTCTATTTAAACATTTAAACAATTTTATGTTTTTTAATTGAAATAATATAAAAAAGCGCACTCTATTGTTGTATATATTGTTTTATATTGTATTATATATCATTCAATAACTTAAAGAGAAGTACGGAATAATTTGTTATCAGTTGACGCGCTTTAATACAATATACACTCTTTGCACAGATCTTATAACTTGATATCAAGCTTTGAGTGGATAGCAAATTAATGATTAATATTAAACATTATTTGATTAATTTAAATAAAATAACAAATACCAAGAATTGAAAAAGTCAATCGAAGTGAGATCAGGAAATGGTATTTTTTTAAACACTCAAAAACTTTTAATTTATATAATAAAATTTTAGTTAATTTATCTGGCTTTATATCGGATTTAGCACCAAATTCCTTAAAATTACCGGATTTTTTTTCAAAACAAAATTTGTTAGTTACACTTGGCGGCCAGCAAAAAATCGAAGGAGTACCAATTTGCAGACCAAATGCTAGGAAAAGGGGATAAATTAAAATCCCTCTCTTTACAATTATATAAGTTTAATATTAAATAACTAGAATTTAAATGTATTTTTTTTAAATTGACCAAGTTAAAATCTTAATAGATTCAATTAATTTTGCGCTTATCTACTTGTATATTTTAATTTATTATTCAAACCAATAAAAAACATTTTATAAAATACATTTATGAAATAGAAAGATAATAATATTTGAATAAAATTAATTAATTATTAAAATTTTGCAATTATAAATTTATTGCATAACTTTTATTTTACATTACAAAATTTTAAATGTCATGTTAATTTCCAAATTAATTTAATCTTGTTAAGATATGTTTTATTTATTTAAAATTTGTTTATTTATTTAATTAAATTTTAAAATATTTTTGTTATTTAATATTAGGTATCAATAAGGTCATGCGGCAATGTACTTAAACCAAAAAAAATATTAATTTCTTTATCTTGTTTATTTTCTTGTGAAAAATATAAAAGCATTTCTTGCGTTTACGGCCATTGTATGGCACTTACATCAGAAAATTGTTTAATACTATGGGGCAAAAACTCGCATGGCCAGATTGGTATTAAACTTTTAAATACTAGGTCTATAGAACCACCTCACAGAATTTATTTTAAAAATATACTGCGTCGATTATTAAAAACTGAATTCAATGATAAAGCGCGTATTAAATGGCAAAGTAAAATTATTTGGATTGCATGCAGTTCTAACAATTCGTATGTTTTGGTTAAAAATGGAGATGTTTATGAATGGGGCGAAAATTGCACTGGTCAGATGGGTACTGTGCATGCTAATAACTATGCAAGACCCAGTTTAATATATAGTCGTATCAAACAAATTTCTGCTATGCGTAGTCATGTATTTGGCATTAAAACGCAATGGAACATTATTTGGCAATGGTGATAATTGGTTTTGTCAAATAGGAGATGCTAAAAAATTATTTTATGATAAACCATATATTTTTATTATAAAATTTGACAAAATTCTCAACTATAACAATTTGTCAATAGAGCTGACAGTAGATGAAACGTGTTTTATTTGGGGTGAATATGGAGAAGTTGAGCTGGCTACTATTATAATAAAAGAAAAAGTTGATAAAACTAAAATTAAAAAAGCTATTAATGAAATCTTAATTATTGAACTAAAAGCGGTCCCCACAATCGTCGGGTGTGGTAGCGCGGACAGCCAATTTGGGGTGGGCTGTAGCACAGATGGGTGGAGCAAAAAGTCTACTCTCAAATAGATGGTTTGCTTCCAAAGGCTTTCAAATGCTTCAGAAGTTACAGTAGTTTTAAATAAAAATTTCAAAAATAGGCAAAAACACAAAGACTTTTGATTATAATAATATTTTATTAAAACACAAAAGAAATTCAAAACAATATTAAGACTTTTTATTTAGTTTTCGACGGCCGTGGCACTGATGCACTTCCAAGCCGTGAGTCTGACTAACAATTCCCGACTTTCCGTCCAACGAAAGGGTCCGATCGCAGTCAAGACTTCCAAAACTCTCGTTAAAAACAGTCTCAAAAACACAGTCTAAAGCAACTTAACCACTGAATCAAAGTCCTGTTCTCAGATTCAGTTAATCCAAGACTGCAGCTAAACTCTGACTGACTCCGACTCCGATTGACCCAAAAAGGCTGTTAACTCGAGTTTTATAGTCGAGTCCTACACAAAGGATAGCCTTTGAGGTCAGGCTTATAGATGTCATAAAATAGATACAAATTCAGAGAATTTTAGTCTAAAAATAAGTACAAAAATAGTTTAATTGAAAACAAGCTTAAAAAGACTTAAGAATTACGAAAAATAAATGAATTAAAGAAATAATATTTAAATAAAAGATTAAATTCTAAATAATAATTTTTATTCGATGTCTTCGTCGATCTTGAGGTCACCATTATCTGATCCAAGGCTTGACGAGGAATCGGATAACCGGTCCGTCTGTCCAAACTGTATCAGATTCCCGCCCTCTGTTTCGACTCCGTCCTCGAAGTCGACTATTGCTCGAGTCTCTCCTCCCGTATATTTGGTCGACATTTCGAAGTCAATCGTTACAACTGTCCGATCGGTTCCCGTCTTTTCGATTAAGTTCTGACAGTTTTCTCGACTCCGAATCTCAAAGACTTTAGACAATATGTGAGACAATGCTAAGACTTTTAATCTTCATTTCGAGACACAGTCTAAAATAACTAAATTTCTGAGAGGGCTCTGAAGCCAATAGTGTATATTAAATAGTGACGTAATTTGCAAACGGCGCAGTCTCCGTACTGAGGAGAGCGGCGCTATTACAGTCTATAGTGTCTGTTATAAATATATGTATATGTGTTAACACGTGGTTTACGGCTCTCCTTGGTTAATTAGCCGCTCTTCTAGCCAGACTACGACCGAAAATATAACAAAATAATAAATTTATCTTAGTTTTTTTTTCGAAATTGGTTGACATTAAATGTGAGTCTCTATCACCAAAACTTTTTTTAAGCTCAGAATTAGACTCTATGTGTGTGTGTGTATGTTATTCGTTAAATACATGTTCGGCTTATTGATTGCCATCTGTTCTCTGGACAGTTGAGTAATAACATACTACCAGCACATACAGTACAACAAATCTATCCAAAAGTTTTAACTATTTGTCATCTTCTAGAAGATTAACAAAAAGTTTTACATACTTTTAATAACTTTTAGACTTTATATTATGGCTTAAATTAACTTTTTATTGGATTTTTAATCCGGATCAGACAGTGATTGATATTATGATAGACAATGAGATTGGTCGAAAGACCTTAATTAACATTATAATTTTCAGACTTTACGATAAAAGTTATTTATTTTCGAAATTACTGCTGAATAGCATAGAATTTCGACTTTAGTTGAAGGACTGAAGCCTTCGTCGACTCCGGTTCGGAGCACACATGTGGAGAATTAAAGGTCGGATCAGACTTTAATTTAAAGTGAAGACCATAATCGGTTTGAACACAAAATAGCTATAAAACAAGTACTAATTGAAGACATGATAGCCTAAGATAAAGTAATTATATTTGGTTTCAAAACTCTTTCCCAGAATTCTCACCAATTCGTGAATTTTAGAGACTATTTATGAGTCGTTAACGGCGTCTCATAAACCGCAGAAAGACTCAAACGACTGCCTGATATCTGCGGATGACATACACCCAAAGCCGATGCAATGCATTCCAGGTCACTGACACGGTGACCGTAACCTCCTTTCCATTGAAACCAAAGACAATTGCCATATTTGCATGCAATTCAACTCAAGACTAATGTATAAATTCTCTGATAAATTTCTAGACTATCACCAATGAGACTAACACTACAACTGATTGATAGGCTTTACAAAACTTCTAATTATTAGTTTTTACTTAACATTTCGTCAATTTTTAATGAATCGCAGGCTAATCATTGGCCAATTCAAAGGTCTATTCGATTTGCAGGGAAAGGGTTAACAGGCTTTCATATAGTTTGGGCTACAGTCTAAATCTTCCTCTGCTTTATCAGTGAGACTCACTTACAATATCTCATAACTCAGTTGATGCTCCACTAGACTACCACTCATTACAGGTCTACACCTATTGTCTCGTTTCTCGATTCTGAAAAGAAGTCTAGTGTATAGGCACTCATAGGTCTCTCGGGAATGACTAATCCAGTCTTAACTCTATTTGGGTTCGCGTTTATATTTATAAGACAATAAATCGTTTTATTTATTTAGACTAAAAATAAGACTTATTTTCATCTATTTGTTAACAAAAAGGCCGAAATACTAGACATTCAATCATTACAGGCATCCAATTAGGCTTCGAATTACTATTTCTCATTCAAATTACACCGATTTCTTGCACATGTGACTCAGGGTATGGGAAGTCATTCTCATGACTTCTCGTATTCCTGCGAAAAACATTTCATTGGTTTCTATAGGCTTTTATTTTTAGTTTACAAAAAAAACTAATCGAAATATATTCGACTTTTTAATTCAAAAAAAACTTTGTATGTATCAAATTTTAGTCTATACTACTCATTATTTTCAATTTCTTTCTGATCCCATTAATTCCGTGTTCGACTGATAGACAATTTCCATAGTCTTTACCACTTCTTTGTTTAATGTATTGTTTGTGAATTAAAAACTTTTTAAAGACAAAACATTAATTTAAACACATTTAGACTCTAAAACCCATAATCTGATATATGTTATGTAATTAGAGGCTAACCAAAACAATAATAAAAATAATTGTTTAAACATATAAAAATGTGTATAAAATCACAATAAAATCGAACAAAAATAAATTAAATATATAATAAGAATAAACTATTTACAGACTTTTCGTTAATTTTTGGTCTCATTTTTCGACCCATTCTCCCAAACACTGCGGGGGTCGGCGACGTTGTGTTCCTCTGCGGCCATACTTTAAGCCTTCATCTGTTCGGCTTATTTCGGATTCTTCATCTCCGGCCTCGTTAGGCGAGTTTTCTCCGGAATTTACTTCACTGTTCCAATACTCTTCGGTGGATGAATTCAAGGCTTTCGGGTCTTCTTGAGGTTTTTTAATTTGATTTGTTGATTGTTTTCGGTCGTCATTACGACTGCAAAAAGGCTTAAGTCGATTGACATGTACTACATCTTGTTTAGGCCGGCCGGTGATCGTCATTACTCGGTAGACTAAGTCACTTATCTTCAATATGACTTCTACGGGTCCTAACCAACGTTTACTGGGTTTACCCGCCTTTGTCTTCTTAAGGTGCGGCGTAGAGACCAAAACCAAATATCCGATTTTAGTACGAGACTTCTCTACGGTTTTTGTCAACTCTTTTTTTCGTTTTCTGTTGAGCCTTTACAATGATATCGAGTACTTGGGCTTGAATTCTGGTCAAACTAATTAGCTGACCTTCTCGGGATAGGCTCTCTTCGGCTAACTCGGTATAGCCTAATTTGTCGTCCAGTGTTGTCTTCGGGTAATGACTGAAGGCTAAGTAATACGGCGTTTGTTTTGTAGTCTTGTAGGCTGATGTGTTGGTTAACACAACGGGCACAGAGCCTTCTCTAATTTTTGCCACTTCCGGTTCAGCCCTTAGTCCAAGGTTTCGATAGGCATGATTAAGGACGACTTCATATCGCCTGTCGTAAGTTGTAATAATTTAATCTCAAACGGATTAATAATACAAGTGTTTTTCACACAGACTTTCGGCAAACTATTTCTAATAGCCGTTTTCTTCAAAACTTTTTGCGTGCCTAGTGGCCAGTGCTTTGGCTTTGGCCACAACTGGAGCTTATTAGGTATTGCTTGTTTACAAATTTCAGCCTTTGTTTTGAGTTTCGGACGACCAAACAAGCCTGCTGAAATTGAGTACACTCTCTTCGTTTGATTTTGGGTCTGATCTCCCGTTCCCGGTGCAGGTAAGGCTTTGTTGAGCGTTACTGCTAATGTATTGAACATACTTTTCGTTTCCATTTCGGGTCTACTATCACAAACGTGTATTTGTTGATCCAGTCCTACAAATGTTGATTCCTCCTTGACATCATTGTATGTCTGAGTGAGGTCGGCGATCAGCCTTTTTGACAAGATTTCATCCTCATAGGCTATACCATTACTTCTCGGTGCAATAATATTGCCGACACTTCTCATGTAGTCTAACCTTAGTACCACGTCAGGGCAGACCTCATCAATAATTGCTACGGGCATCACCACACTTCTCCCGTCAAATACGATTTCTACGTCTCGTAAGACTCCATTCGGGGTTAGTTCACTCGAGTCTATCTTATAAAGACATTCTTTATGCCATTCCGCCCTTTCAAAGCCAGAACACCTGTTTGCGAGTCTGGAACTAACAACCGTAATTGCACTTCCGGTGTCGAACAAAGCGTAGACTACTTTGTCGTCAAATCTGATGGCGAGCACAGGCATGTCTGATAAGCTGATGTGCTACATCGAAAACCACTTATCAGGCTGATCACTTTGTTGTGTCCACTCGGTGTAAGACCATTGGTGAAAGGCTAAACCGTTACTGTTTCCGGTTGTCGGCCAATTCGAAACTCCAGCTGAATGTACCTGATTTGCCAAGTCTGTCCATGAGTTATAGGCTTGAGCGTTTCCGGTGTTGTTGTTCAAATCCTGTTGTATATTTGACGTTTGTTGCGATTGTATAACCTGTTTCGGTACAGTCTGGGCCTGCGGTATCACCGTCTGCGTTTGTGAATTTCCACCATAGCCTCAGTTTTGCGCATCCCGTCTTTTCTCAAAGAACTCGGCGATTCGAACTTCATCTCTCGGCAAAGGGCACGCCTGAACAAAGTGGTTTCCCTGTCCACAATTGGCGCACATTAATGTAAAGCCTTGTCGATCCGGCCGTCCATTCTTAGGTTTCACACTTCTCTGAGGCTGATTCGCGTTATTCTGGTGTCCATTCGACCCAAACGGCACTGTTGTAGGTGCGGAAGGAGGTGAGGGAAGACTTGGGTCATACTGCACACAATTTAATGCTTGCTTATTGTTGTGCATGAATCTATTATTTCTTTGCAACTGATTCTTGTTTCGATTATTATTATCTCGATTTTCCGACTTTGGTTGAGACCCATTCTCGCGGTGGTCTGCGCCCAACATAGACTGATCTCTCAATTCGCGTACTTTCAAATTTGTCTGATCGAGAATCGCGATAATTCTTTTGGCCATCGTGAAGTCTTCATCTCCTCTAGAAATCGACACCTTATACAGCGGGTCTCTCAAGCCTTCTCGAAAGATATCAATAAAAGTTAAGTTTGTAACCAGATCCCCGGCTTTGGCTTTGAGTTTTTCAAGCTGGAAACAGAACTCAGTTGCTGATTCCGTCCCAAACTGTTGTGCCATATGCAGCTGCCAAAGAGCTTTGCTCACAGAGTTGCAAGGGAGGAAAGTCTCTCGAAACGCGTCCTCAAACTCAGGCCATGACGTAGACTTCGGGAGTCTATCAGATCAGGTGCGGGCCGTTGCAACCAGCTGGAAGCGCACATTGTTTGCTTTGGTTGTATTATTTCAATTCAGGCTTTCGGCGAGTGTATTAAAATCCTCAAGCCAGTCTTCCGCTTTACGCCGGTCTCCGTTAAACTTTGAAGGCTCTTGTTTAAGAGGGACGGGACGACGAGTCTCAAATTTCTCCTTTTCGGTTAAACATTTGATCGAATCCCCGATCAACTTAAAAGCCGATAAAAAGTCTATCTGTGCCGTAGAAGCATCTGTGTTCAGACTCGATTCGGTTGTTGAAATAATTTTTATTGGTTCGCTAGTGTCTGACGGGAGACTGTTTGTGACCACTGTTTTGATCTGGCTAGGGTTGGTATTGGTGCTTTTTATCGAATAGTTGTGATCAACAGTTGAAGGCTGTTTTGTTTTAAGATTCGGGACTGGCATCAGTCTAATTGACTTTTCAAGCGCGTTGTTATTGGCTCTTGCCTGCTCTAGCCTGGTGATCGCCTGTTTGAACGCTTTAACTTTTTCGAGATGTGCCAGTCTTTCCGCTTTCTCACGAAGTTGTAATTCGATACTTTCCAATCCGTAGTATTTCTCGATCTCATCACCAATGTCTATGAGATTGTCGTTTTGGGCACTCTGTTCAGGCTCTTCCGGTTGCTGACCATTTAGAAAATCAATGTCTTCCTCTGGGTCCGTCTCATTAAACCCTCCGTGATCCGACTCGGAATCTGATTGTGGATAACGAGTCTTAGGCTGTGTGTTCGCACTTCTTCTTCGTCTAAAGCCCTGTCCTCTGCCTGACTGAAGAAGCATGTCAGGACCTTCGCTATAGACTACTGTAGACGTTACAGCTTCGGAGTACGGCAGTGTTGAGTCAACAGGTACAGACTGTGTCCAAGACTTTGTCCATAACTGTCGGGTAAGTTTAGATTTTGTTTTTAAGGTCTGAGTCAGGTTTCTCATTCGTTGACGGCTTTGGGTTAAAAAACCATCCATTTTAGGCTTTTCTGGTTGAGATCTGTAGTCGACTGTATATCGGCTACCCTCGGTGACTCCACCAATTATAAGCGGTCTCCACACTTGTCGGGTGTGGTAGCGCGGACAGCCAATTGAGGGTGGGCTGTAGCACAGATGGGTGGAGCGAAAAATCTTCTCTCAAATAGATGGTTTGCTTTCGAAGGCTTTCAAATGCTTCAGAAGTTACAGTAGTTTTAAATAAAAGCCTCAAAAATAAGCAAAAACACAAAGACTTTTAATTATAATAACTTTTTATTAAAACACAAAAGAAATTCAAAACAATATTAAGACTTTTTTATTAGTTTTCGACCGACTAGGCACTGATGCACTTCCAAGCCGTAAGTCTGACTAACAATTCCCGACTTTCCGTCCAACGGAAGGGTCCGATTGCAGTCAAGACTTCCAAAACTCTCGTTAAAAACAGTCTCAAAAACACAGTCTAAAGCAACTTAACCGCTGAATCAAAGTCCTGTTCTCAGATTCAGTTAATCCAAGACTGCAGCTAAACTCTGACTGACTCCGACTCCGATTGACCCAAAAAGGCTGTTAACTCGAGTTTTATAGTCGAGTCCTACACAAAGGATAGCCTTTGAGGTCAGGCTTATAGATGTCATAAAATAGATACAAATTCAAAGAATTTTAGTCTAAAAATAAGTACAAAAATAGTTTAATTGAAAACAAACTTAAAAATACTTAAGAATTACGAAAAATAAATGAATTAAAGAAAAAATATTTAAATAAAAGATTAAATTCTAAATAATAATCTTTATTCGATGTCTTCGTCGATCTTGAGGTCACCATTATCTGATCCAAGGTTTGACGAGGAATCGGATGACCGGTCCGTCTGTCCAAACTGTATCAGAACAGATTGAGAATGTTAAAACTAATTCTGTCAACAATAAAAATTTGATTAATTTTTATCAGGAAAAAATTAGACATGATGATGCTATAAAATATGACCGCAAAATAAATATTTCTAAAATTAATAAAAATAAGAAGATAAATAATTTTGTTACAATTGAAAAGTCACGTGATGATTTTAAATATAAAACAAATAAGAATTTATTGTTAAACGAAAACAATTTTAGTGAAAGTGAACTTGTTGAAAATAATGAAAATATATCTATACCGTCATCATCAAATATGTCAATTAACCTAAAGAGGCTTTCCATTAATCTTGACGCTCGTAATTTTTGAATAACTTTTTAATGAATAAAGATAATTTAATTCTG
>JAQFXP010002755.1:0-14199 GCA_034693685.1 Belba bartosi | reverse complement strand
ATAAAGTTGCGCCAGAGTGCGCATTATTCTACTACTTCGTTTTTGGCTACACATTTCTGAAACTGACTGTATATTGTCTAAATGAAATTTGTACGGTTGATCACCCTATTTAGATTCCAATTTTTAAACGCTATTATTTGAAATCAAACAAAAATTTTCTTGTTTAACCAAATTATAAGTAGATCGACCTGTACATTTTATATCTAACTTTTATTAGATATGCATTGCTATTTAAGTTTAAGTATTGAAAGAATATAAAAAGAGTATGTTGGAATATAACAAAATATGTTTATTTTAAAAAATTATTTTATTCTTAAATCATGATACATATGATATAACAGTAAAATTTGCAAAAATTACTTTTCTAACTGCATTATTTAATGAGTTTAAAGAGCATGTTTACAAATACAATAGTTTTTTACAGTTTGTAAATTTTAAACTTAATTTACAGACAAACTACATGAGATATTTTAATTATTTTTTCATTATTACATACATACATACATTAAAGCAGAATTAATAATTAGATAAGTTTTTAAATTTTAAATTGCCAAAATTCTCCATTATTAAAATATTTTACTTTTTGTTAAATATCTTTTAGCGCCTAAGAGTACCCAAAAGTTTTTTAAAACTAAACTTACTTATTAATAAATCTCACTTTAAAAAAGAGTAGTATAGACGACACAATAAAAATAATGTTTAAATTTTTTTTAAACATTATTTTCCGCTACAAGAAAATTGTTTATATAAATATTTTATCCAATTATTAATTTTGCTTTAATATATGTATGTTATTCATAGTAAAAAAGATTATTAAAATATCTCAAATAGCTTGTCTGTAAATTAAGTTTGAAATTTGAAAATAAAATGTTGTCTGGTGCTATGTTGTTTATAGTTAAAATTTTTTTTATGTAAACTGTTGTTGAATAGATTACATATTAATGTGAAAATATCATTAGTAATGATTCATTACTAAATTCTGTATTTATAAATATTATGTTTCGACATTTTCTTTTAATTTTAAACTTTAATAACAAAATTTAACCAAGGTAAAATTTAGTTTTAAATGCATAAAATCTTAGCAAAATCATTAAAACTTTTTGGTAGCATTTTTAAATTTTGAAAATTTTTTATTTTAAAACAAAATAGACTTGAAAATAGTTTAATTTAGTTATTTTAAAATTTTTATAACCCACTAGAATTTGTTCCTCCAATTTTCAAAGCATAAATTTTTTTAATATTATAAAGATATTGATTATTTTAAACAAATAAAAAATTTAAAAATTTTGTTGATTGGAAATACCCAAAATACTTTTCAAAAATTTTCAAAAATTATTTTAGCTAGTAAATAAAAATGTTAAAAAAATTATTTGAAATACTAATTTTTGTATATTTTTTAATTGACAATTAGTTTAGAAGCCATGTTTGAAAATTTAAACTTTAAATGCTGGAGAAATTTGGGAGTTTATAAAAATTTTGAGAAAGTCAAATTAAACTATTTTTAATTTTCTTTTGTTTAATTTTAAAAGACTTATTTTAAAAATTTTAAAAATTATTTAATAAATTGACATAAAATAGAAAATAATAGTCTATTATAGCTTTGAAATAATTGATTAACTGATTCGTGGAATTCGGTAATTTTGACGACAATTTCGATGACATTTATTTAGAAGTAATAATAAAAAAGTTATAATTAATGATTTAGAGTAAGATATCAATATAATTGATATTAAGTTTTATAACTATATTTCATTAGTATTTCAATTGTTTGTATAGTAGCCATCAGAGAAATCTAGTCATAATATTTATAGCACTCATATCTTGACTATAAAAACATTATATAAACTCAAACTTTCTTTTGTACACAAATTGAAAGCAAATCATAAAATAAGTAATCCTTCATAAAAATCATTCAAAAGCTAACAATAATTATAATTTCTGTTCTGTATATAAATGATAAACTGTTGAAACACGAAATGTTTCATTTGATGTACTAATTAAGTCAATATCAATAATTAACTTATTATAGAATATACAGTATATTAAGTAATTGTCTTTAGTCTTGTCCTCTGAGTACTCAATGATATTATATTAAATTAATATAAATTGGATTAACTTCTCTGTTACTCAAAATTAGATATTTATTTACATTACACTCAACAGTATATTAATTAAATTGTAAATTAATACATATTTTTTGGAAAAAGTTGTAAAAATTAATTATTAAAACGTTTTCGTTTCACAGCTATTATTATAAATTTATTATTACTATAAATATATATATAATAAATATACTATAAATATATATAGTATAGATAAAATATTTTACGCAATTAACTTGTAAGAATTTTTCAAAAATTTGTTTAAACTTTTAAATTATTTGAATTTATTTAAAAATTTACGGCAGAGCAGCTTATTTTAAAATTTATTTAAAAGATAAAATAAATATTTTATTCTGCATACTTCTTAACTATTAATTTTAGATAAAACTAATATAAAAATTAAACTCATTTTCAATTGTCGGTAATTTTAATTACTTTTTAAACGAGTGTATTTGCAAAATGATTTTTATTGTTTTTATATTAAAATTATTAATAATTAAATTGAATTTTAAGTCAAATTTTAATAATAATAATTATTATTATTGAGGTTTAATGCGTATTACAAAGAAAAACTTTAATCAATAATCAAGATTTTAATTTTAAACTTTTAAATATAAATTGTAAAAATAACATAAAGTCTTAATATCTTTAATTTTTAAGGTAAAAATAGGTCTCTAATAGATCTCAAGTGATTTTCTAATCTACAGAAATCCTATGACGTATTTGGTTCGCGTGTAAAGTATTTTCATATTTAGAAAGATATTTCTTCAAGTTTTATAGAATCAGTTTTAAATTCTATACTATTTGTTAGAGTAGAGCCATCAAAATATTCAAGTTCAAAAGTGTTGATTACTTTTTTTTTTGCTCTAAGTGTTGATTTGTTATTTTGTATTTATAGTTATTAATAAATAGTAAAAAGCTAATTAATACTTTTGAACTTGAATATTTTGTCTACAATAGGTCTACTTTATGTTAGAGCAGCAATGCGCAGAAGATAATAAATTAAAATGTTTGTTAACTTTTATATCATTTGTTAATCATACAAAAACAATATATCTGCAATGTCCACCAAGGTCAATTTTTAGACATTGCAGATATATTGTTTTAGTATGTTAAATTGTTAATTAACTCTTTTGAATTATGAGATGTGTGCACCTCTGTGTTAGAGTATTAATTTAATTAGAGATTGTTAGAATAATAATAATAATAATTGTTTATTCATTAAAACTTGTAATCGAATACATAATAAAATTAAGAATAAAATGATTTACATTTTGTTAAAAAACATTTAGAAATTGAATTAATTTCTGGTAATTAGGTGTAGTTTAAAATTATGTTTTTGTAAGTCACGTTTAATTTAAACATTATTTTTTATTCATGTTTTATTAAAGTCAAATATATATCTTATACTCAGAACTTCTCAGCGAGAGATTAAAATTGAGCTATGTGTTTCCACTTTTCCTTATTATTTTAAAAAACGAAATGATTCAAAATGTAATGAGAAAATAATCAGGAAAGGGTATCACACATACAACGTGTCATATGTTTTCAAATACCAGTGAGAGAAGTTATATGTTTTTAAATACCAGTGAGCTTTCTCACGTTAATCTCTTTCCCAGTCGTAGCCTGCTCAGAAGGTCAGCTGATTTAGGAAAAAAGTTTTTAAAAAATTTAACTAAAAACTTAAGAAGACCAGGACGCTTTTTAAATGCCCAAAAACCTATATTATTATAATACAATTTAATTAAATTTAATTGAATTTATACCAGATTTAGACTAAATTTAGTTAAGTTAAATAAATTTAACGGAATTTTACACTAAATTAGAGATAATGTTTTAATAAAAAATTTGTTCCTAGCCGTAGGCGGCCGACAAGACTTTGAGGAAAGTTGGATACCTTTTTGCGTACTAATTGCCAGATTGCCAGGGATAAATAAATAATAATTTTCAAAATTAGAGAAGATTTTGGCCACCGCTTCTGAATCCTAATTTTATACATATATTATTGTTGAATATTTTAGTTAATAAAAATTTAATCTATTTTATATTACCCCAAAGGCAAACCAAATTTTAAATTAACTTATGACTAAAAGTTAAAAACAATTAATTAAAAAATTTTATAAACTAATTATTAAAGAATTAACATTGAAAAATATAAATATGCCAGATTAATTATTGATTTTAAATATAAGATTTTATAATTTATTAGTAATTAAAATAAAACTTATTTATTTTAAAATCAAAACATCTAATTAGATATAAACTAATGTTAAAATAAGATTAAAAAAGTGCAAAATAAGTACAAAACGAGTGCATCAAATAATTTCATATTTATAGATAATATTTTATTTACAAGTAAAATTTTTGAAATAAAACACCATTTTGTACTCTAATTGAACTTGCTCTGTATTTCATACCAAAATAGTCTTATGAGTCAAATATTTAAAAGTTATCTTATTATTACTGAAATATAAACAAAATATGTTGTTTTGATTTTATTTAATTACAAACACAAAAAATTTAATTATAAATTTCAATAAGTTGTATATAATTTTAATTAATTCTAATTAAATTTTTAAAAAAAATTATCGAATACTGTTGATTTTAATAACAAATATTGTTTTATTTATTTTTTAATTTAATTAAAGATTAAATTAAATGTTTGCTTAAAAAATAATTTTTAAAATAGAAAAAGAATTAATTTTAAAACTTTAGACTTTATTAAAAATTATTATTTTATTTATGTATCTATTTGGTTTAACCCCAATTTTCCTAATTTCCAATATATATATATATTAATAATTTCTAATCCTAAATATATAAATAAAAGAATTTCAAAGTTATCAAAAACATTGTTATGCTTGTTATTAAAAACATTTGTGGTATAAAATATATTTTAATTAATTAAATATATATTAATTTAGATATTAAATTATAAATTATGCACTGCATAAACAAAAAGAAAAAAATGTTTTGGCAATTTAATTGTTTAAAACTAATTTAACTAATTGATGTTGTAACTCATTTGAAATTAATCTAATTGAAAATAATATTTAAAACTAACTACTTAGAAATATTAATAATTAATAATTTTACAAATTAAGAAATCTTGTCTGTAATCATATGATATAATTGAAAACTTTGAAAATATAAAAAAATTGTAGAATTTTTGGAATCAGTTATTTAAAATTAAAAAATGGATGATAGCCTCTATTATATTCATCTATTATATGAATTCATTTGTTTGAATTTGTTTAAATTTAAATTTATTTATTCATAACTACACAATAAATATCTAAATTTTCATAATTTTATTCAAGTAAAGAAAATCAACAAAAAAACTCATTTGAAAACATATTAATATTTAAAATTTTTTATATTAATAATTCAATTCAAATAAAACTTCATTTAAATTTTTTAAAACTTATTTTTTAGAATTTTTTTTAATTTAGAACTTTTGAATTTTAATTTAGTTTTTGTTTAAACATTTTAAATATTTATAGCCAATTTAATTTTTAAATAACTACTGAAAACTGTGAAAAATTTTATCTAAAAAAAATCTAAACAAATCTAAAAATATATAAATGTAATAGAATATTATATCATGTGCAAACAAACAAGCAATTAATTTTAATTTATTATTGACGTTTAGTTAGTTTTAAGACAACAAATATTTATTTATAATGGTTGCTCAATAAGGGGTATAATAAAAATGTCCACATATAGAGAAAAATTTTAAAAAAGTTTTAACTCTAAAATTGCAATTATTTAAGAATTTTTAAAAACAATATTTAGTTTTAATTTAAATTAGCTTTTGTTAATTAAATCTAAAGCAATAATCAATAATGTAAAGCAGATCAAAAGCAATAATGTAAAATTAGCAAAGATATCAGTTATTTTACTTTTTTTTTAACTTCCCGTTTTATTTTTAACCGATTCTGACAATTTCCGTTATTTATAGTATTAATGTATAAAGTTTATTTTGAAATTTTATGTATTTTTATACAATAATTTAAACATTTGTTAATATTTTTTGCCGTTTCAGTGCTTTAATCAATTATAGGTTCAATTTATTGAATCCATAAATATTTATTGAATTGAATTTTAATTAGTAGTTAACAAAAGAACTTTTAATTTTATAATTTTATTTTCAATAATTTTATCTTGATAATATAAATTTACATTAGAATTGACAGCATTTTTCTTTGTCATTCAAATTTGAACAACATTTCTGTTTAATAGATCTATAGTTGTGTTGTATTCTTGTATTCTTCTATGTCTTGGTTTGCCATTCAGTCAATTGTTAAAAGCATCGCATATTGTGCTGACGAATGAAAATTAATTTCAAACATATATTATATATTTTAAATCTTATATTGTATATAAATGATAAAATTTTAGTAACTCATATCCATTAAATTTATTGTTTAAAAATTTTAATGTATTTTATTATATATAATACATATATTATTTATATATATTAAAGTAACTTTAGTCAAAGATTAAATTTTAATTTAATTGAGTAACATATTAAATAATATATTCTTTGTAATGTAAATATAATGTAATTAAATAATTAATTTTTGTTTGTTTGACAAAAAGTTTAATCTAATTTATCTAACATATTATGTGTATTTAAAATTATCTAGCAATTTTGCATTGTAATTACAAAATATTTTAAAATTTTATTTTATATTTGAATTTGCTACAATAATACAAATAAATAATTTATTTAATATAAATTTGAAATAAACTAATATTAATTATAAGTGCAAGTATTGATTGATAAAACATAAAAGCAAAGTGCAAACACCAATTTAAATTTTAAAATATATCAAGTTTTATAAATATAAACATTTAGTTTATTTAGAATTATTAAAACAAAAATACATATAATAGTCTTTATCTCGTTAATTTTTAATAACTACAGTAATTTGTAAGACTAATTATATTTGCAAATAGTGTGTACAAACATTAAATAGTTTTTGAAATTTTTAATACTTTGTTTACAGTTAAGTAAAGTTAAATTAATTGATTTAATTAAGCATTGCCTACCAACTACTCGGGTGATTGTCATATCGAGTACGAGCTCTAATAAATAAAATATATATACTGTATATACACTACGGTATATAATACTGTAAGTGCAAACACTAAACGCCAACATTACTGCCTATAAACTTCATTGACTTTTTAAAAACATTTAAGTGAAAAGTTTTCATAATTTTATTTTTATGAGCAAACAGTTGTTTTTATGTCAAAAGTGTGACATTAGTCTAAATTTATAATATTATAACAGATCTAGAAAAAGGCACAAGGGAGTGGGCTATTCAAAATACTTGCTTGGGCTTTGACATTTTTTTGTGGCATTGCTCTTCTAGTGATAAAAATTTGTTTGAAAATTGTCATTATTATTAAATACAAAATATTTACAATTTAATTAAATTTTATATAAAATTGCATTTAACTCATTTGTATATTATTACTAATTATTTTAAATAGTTTAAATCTTTAAATTTAATTTTGCTACTTACTTCCACTCCTTCCCTTTCTCCTACATTACCCTGCTTCTTATTGCTGACATAAAAATTAAACGCTTAAGTGTCTAAACCCTGAAATTGTCGTTTTTGGTATAGACTTGAGTTGTTTATATTTTATTACAAAACATTTAATACAAGAATTTATGCAATACTACAAACACAAGAAATACAACGAATACGACAAATATTATTTGGAATTTTCAAAGAATAAAATTGTTTATTAAATAGAGTGTATGTTATGTGTAATGATTAAAACTGAGCTAAACTGACACAAAACCTAAATTTTTACATTAAATTTAAAATTAAAACAAACATTAAATTGTATTTTAGTAAATATTAGACTTAATTATATAATTACAAAAACAAAAAATTTAATAAAACGAATTGAAACTTGCTAAAAACGGGGTTAGACTGTATTGCATTTGCTCAACAGTTCCGAATGGTTTCGGAATATTTATAGAAGTGGTGCAGAACTAGCAATACTTTGCACACATACTCTTGAGCACACCATTTAAGGCCAGGAATAGGGATATGGGAAGAGAAAGACGATCTAAACTAAACTGAAAATTCGCTTATTTTGTAAGCGTTCGAAGAGTCCGTCGACAACACAATATAGTTAGTCAGACAGTTGTGTTAAATAATAATTTTTAAGTTTTAATCAAAAATCAATTAAATCTACATAATGTCTGACGAGGAGGAGTACAGGTATGTGATCATTGATCAGTGCTTTCAATTATTGCTAATTATTCTTATTATTAAATTAAAAAAAATTCGATTAAACGAAAATTTAATTCCGATAATTAGCTAAAATAAAAAATGTTGATTTCTACTTTGCATTGTTCTCTAATCCGATATTTTTATATTTTAATATTTGTATAATAGCGACGAAGAGGTTGAGACCACCAGGTATTCGATACAATATTTGCTTTTGTTATTCAATTTATTAATTGCAAATATAATTCTCTCTTTACAGAAAGAGGTGAGTGTAACACTTAAGTGAAAATTTAATTTTAATAACCAAGCTCATTTCAGTTTTAAATTAGACTTTTCAAATTTAAAATGTTTAGCGTGTAAATGTTTAATAGTGACGTAAAGCAAACTTTTAATAAATTTTTGTTTGTTTATGCAATACTTCAGACAAATGCGATATTTATTCTTAAATTTAATGCAATTTTTAAGTGCTTTAGAATTATAATAAAACAAATGCTAAAAATGTTAATTAAATTTTGAGAAGTACGAGCTCTGCACCTAAGGAGGCTCCATGTGAAGCTGAGGCGGCCATGGCGGTATGCACAAGCACATACTTGCTACAATATTATATACATTGTTCGTTTAATACATTGATTGTTATTATTATTTAGGAGAAAATGAAGAAAAAGGCGGTGGAAGAGGAGGAGCAGTGGACTGATTATGTGGAACAACGAAAGAAGGCCCGAGCGAAGGAAGAGGACGACTTGAAAAAACTAAAGGAACGACAGGTTGGTCTGATATGTGTTGTGCGAACGGATATTAATTGTATTGGTTTGCATTGGAAAGGCTTCGCGTAAAACCAAAAGAGCAGAACAGGAGAAGATGTTGGATGAGTTCAAACGCAAACAGGAACAGCAGAGGGTTCGGGAGATGGTATGCAATTCGATTCAATTCAATTGATTAAATGCAATATACAATATAGTCTACGTATGTCTTCAATAAACTATATTATCAAATGTTATGTTCGTTAACAGGAAGATAAGAAGGCCAGGGATGCTGAGAACAAGAGGAAGCGCCTGGAGGACGCCGAGAAGAAAAGGGCGGCGATGCAGGCTGCGCTCAACAAGAACACCCAGCAAGCACCGGTTGAACGCAACTTTGTCATTCAGAAACGCACCGACGGAGGGCCCGGCGCTGCTCTCGGAAACACTGGATTCGACAGAGTATTTATTTGTATTTAGATTTGTTTCAAATTAATTCTATCAATGGTTTGACAAACAGTTCTCAAACGTCATGTCCGCCCGAAGTGAAATGGGAAAGACTAAGGAACAGTTGGCTGAGGACAAGAAGATTGCTCTTTCATTCAG
Organism: Belba bartosi; assembly: GCA_034693685.1. Lineage (NCBI taxonomy): Eukaryota > Metazoa > Arthropoda > Arachnida > Sarcoptiformes > Damaeidae > Belba > Belba bartosi. The sequence continues at coordinate 4,500 of JAQFXP010002755.1, read as the reverse complement.
AGTTAAACCGCTGGCTCTCGACAACCTCGGGGTCGATGACCTCAGGAAGAAAACAACCCAACTCTGGGATGTCATCATTCAATTGGAATCAGACAAATACGATCTGGAAGAGCGACAGAAGAGACAGGACTATGACGTATGACTTATTTGATTAGATTTTGATTAGGTTTGGCTTAAATACTTAAATCGGGTCTTAATATACAAATAAATAGTTGAAAGAATTGGCTGAAAGACAGCGACAGATCAATCGTAACAAAGCTTTGAAGAAAGGATTGGATCCCGAGTTCGTAAACGCATTTAAATATATATTTTCAAACTTAATCTCAAATGAATTTTCGTTTGCATCGAATTCAGTGCTCTTTCGGGTAAATTTCCGCCGAAGATACTGACGGCCAGTAAATATGAGCGCCGTTTGGACAGAAGGACATTCGTCGACAAGAAGGGACTCTTCGAAGGCGTAAGTGATTGACTCATTGACTCAAGAGATGAAGAGGTCTGAAGCGGTGAACCACTACTACTACTAATTGTGTTTATAACAACTATTAGGGATACGACGCTCAGGTCGAGGCAACTCTGGAGCAGATGTGGGCCGAGAGGATGAAGATGTTTAAGGAGAAGGACGCGAAGAACCTGCCGAAGTGGGACCCGGCGGCGCCCAAAAACAAAGAGACGTTCGAACCGGGAGTCCGAACCTACGACGACGACGACGCGGACGACCTCTTGGATGCGTTCATCAAACCCCCCGGCTTTGACGAAGTGATCTCCGACGCCCCTCCCGCCAGTCGACCCGCACCCGCACCCGCCAAACAGGAGGAGGAAGAGGAGGAGGAAGAGGAAGAGGAGGAGGAAGAAGAGGAAGAAGATGATGAATAGACATTGAAAACGACTTATTATAATAATGACTCACTTTTAAGAACTCAATTAATGTACGAAACAATTAAATATCGAATTGAAAACAAAAATTATTTTTATTTAATTTGAGTTTAAATTACAATATTTGCTGCACTTATAGTAAGACAAAACATACCATTTATTTGTTTGATATGCTATGATATGACAACCAATTAATTAATTCAAATCCAAATAAAAGTCGAAATGAATTTAAAACTGTTGTTCATTTTTACTCTTTTATTGATTAATTAAAACAATCAATGCCTCAACTCTTCGAATGTAATCATTATTTGTGACAACTTTGTGAACAATTATAATAAAAATTGATTTTTGTTTTGTTTCAATTATTTAATAAAGTTTACTGAATATATTCATTGAATTTATTTTTAGCATGAACAATTTAAAAGTTAATAAATTACGACAAATATAATTTAATCCTATAATTTTGACTCATGTTACAATTAAAAGTAAACAGCAAATCTATTTTTACAAAAGTAACCTTAAAATTTAAAATATACATTCAAAATATTAAAACAGCAAGGCACCGTTTATTCAATTCCAAAACAAACAGTATTTCTAAATTTGTCAAAACTTTTAACTCAATTGTGTCCAAACAGGTGGCGAAATGAACGGTATCTGAAGAATATATTAATTATTTGTTGAAGCAAGAATGCTAGAATTGAGTTGGAACAGCGCCAGAATTTTATGTTATTGTTTATTTTAATAAATAAATATGTTTTTGTATTTATTATATATTAATTAATTAGAATATTCTATTTTTAATACAAAATTTTTATTAATTTTATTTTTTATATAATTTTAAATATTTCTAAAGTCGTCTTTTAAATTAGTTGCCTGATGAAATATATATATATATATATTTTTACATTTCTATTTTATTCTAATTAATTTGAAACTTTAATTTAAAAATAGAAACAAGTTTTCAATTTAAATAAAATAAGATCAATTTTATTTTTAGTCCAAACTAAATGATTGTATTATATGTCAAATATTTTTTAGATTTTAACTCTTCTGACACACAAACACTTGTAAGACCTTTATATTTGATGTAAGTTTATAAATAAATACGATATATTGCTAGAGTTGTGCTTAAATTCAATATCAACAAGCACAGAACAAGTTATAAAAATATAATAACTTAATAAATTATTTTTAATATTTAATAACAAATTAAAGTTTATATTATTAAAATGTCGATGTTTTAAATATTTTAAAACTATCTATTTTTATAAAGTATTATAATTTATAATTAATTCTTGCATTTTATAAACTAGTTTTTATACATAATAATAATATATTAATAATTAAACAAATGTAAAACAAAATTGTATTATTTTCAAAAAGTAAATTGTTTTTATTTATATATTATAAAAATTATATATATTTTTATTTTTAATTCTAAGTATACAGTTTTTAAATATTGAAGTATGCAAGATTATAAAAAATATTGCACAAAGTCAAATACAGGATTCTAAATGGTTGGACGATCCAAGGAAGGAGATCAAGGACGGCATTTTTAGAAACAATTTGCCTAAAACTTAGAGGGGGGGGGGCTAGGGAAGCGATTATTTTAAATGTTTAAAAAAGCTTATACAATTTAATTATATATAATGTAATTTAACTAAATTTAAACCAAATTTAGCATCAATTTAGAAACTTTGTCAAAAAAATCCAAATTTTTTTTTAACTTTCTTCAGCTGGGGCATAGGAGGGAATAAATACCAATATTTAAAATCAGGGAAATTTTGAATTAAATTTCCCATTTAAACCTTGGTTAAGTATTATTGTTCAGAAAGTTAATTTGATAACAAATTTAGTATATTCTTTAAATGTTATATTTAAAAAACAAATAACATTACTGATTGCTTTAAAATATTTTAATACTTAATAATTTAAACAAGATAATATTTTTATTATAGTTTTTTATAATTTAAATAAAAAAGCAATAAATTAAATAGTAATAAAAGCAGGGTTAGTCAAGAATGAGTTGCTAAAAATAAAATAGCAATTTTTAAACCCCAGAAAAGGAGAAGGAGACATAAATAGAATTATAGAAAAAATTTCCGTTGATTTTACTATTTAATTTAATTTAACTTGATTTAATCTTTATTATAATGTTTTAATAAAAAAGAATTAATTAAAAAAGCTTTAACTTAATAGGATTTTTGTTAGGTTTAAAAATGGTTTAATTTTAATTAAATTTAAATATATAATTATAATCTTTAAGAAAAAAATGCCGTAAGAAAAAATTTGATGAAGATAAAAGCTGTGATATTTTAATTATATACTAAATGTAAAAATATAAATAAAAAAATATGCCAAAAACATTAATTAAAATTTAAGTTAAATTAAAAATAATTACAAAAAATATTAAAAATTGAAAATTTTAATATGTAATTAACTCAAAAATATTTATTGTAACAAAAGATTGTTTAAGCAAACTTAACTTTGTATATAATTTTTTAAACTAATATTATTTTTTTAAATTATAAAAATGTAATAAATATTGAATTAATTAAATGGACTTTAATTTTTAATTCATTGCAATTTAATCATTTTTATACAACTTTTAGTTTGACCTCAATGTTTAAAGGAGTACATACAGTACATACAGTACATACCGCGCATTACAGTTGGATTATGTCAAATAAAATTAATTTAAAAATTTAATTACATTATATTATTAAATTGAAAATACTTGATAGTTTTATTAATGTACTTTAATATTCAAATCAAACCAAATCAATTAATCAGAATTGAAAAACTTTTTGCAACTCAAGAGAGTAGAAAAGTATGAGTAAGTGCGCACTCAAAGCACAGAATCCCAAAAACAAATATCGATTAATACAAAACATATATCATTATAACGGCATTTGTCTAACTGTTGATCGTATGGCTTGTTATCCAAATGTTAGATTGTGTTAACACGTTCCATTATTAATTAAGTTACTTTTCACTTATCTATATATTTTATGAAAAGTTAGTTTTTATAATAAATTTAAAATTGTTTAAATATGAAAAATATTTAATGAGTTTTAAAAGTTATTTGGAAAAACATACAATCAGTAAAAATGTGAAACAATTGAGAGTTTGTCAATCTTTGGATAAGTTAGATCGATATGTCGCTCAGGTCTGTCGTATTGCTTATTATGCTTATATTTTTTGCTTTAATTAAGAGTATTTGTATCTCTGAAAACGTTTAATATGCTATTTGTTGTCAATTTATACAAATGTAGTTATTTATTTTTTACAAATTTTTATTACATGCACATGCTAAAATAATTTCAAAATTAATATTGTCTTTAAAATTGTATTTGTAATGTTAACTTTTTAACAAATTAATTTTTAATAGAATTTTTTCATTAAGACAGAATTTCACAAAGATAGTTTGAATATTATAAATAAAATACATTTCGAATTTGCGGTTTTAGACTATATCACAACCAATAATCATATTAAACTTATTAGAATTTATTATTAATGCTTTTAAACTATATTTTAATTTTAATTTATTTACCGTTTTCCCTGACATACAATTGCCGCAATTATAAGTCATTTTCGGACAAATTGAGTCAATCAGAATCTATG
>JAQFXP010002754.1:0-14207 GCA_034693685.1 Belba bartosi | reverse complement strand
AGTAACTAAATAATCTTTTTACTAGTAAACAGAAATAATAATAGTCAGTCTGACAGCCTGATATACTGTTAAAATGTAAAACAGATAAAATTAATTTCATATATTTCTAATAATATTTTTTAAAATAAATTTCATAAAAAATAAATTAATAACCGTTTAAATATTTTTGAAAATATTTATCGAAATTGTTAGAAATTTATATTTTTATATTAAGAACAACTAATAACATTCAGCTTTAACAAGTTAAGATCCAGAAGTAACTAAATAATCTTTTTACTAGTAAACAGAAATAATAATAGTCAGTCTGAAACCCTGATAGACTGTTAAAATGTAAAACAAATAAAATGAATTTCATATATTTTTAAAAATATGTTTTTTTTTATAAATTTCTTACAAATAAATTAATAACCGTTTAAAAATTTTTAAAAATATTTATCAAATTTGTTAGAAATTTTTATTTGTATATTAAGAACAAAGAATCACATTTAGTTTCTACAAGTATATATCCAAAAGTAACTCTATAATTTTTTACCAGTAAACAGAAATAATAATAGTCAGTCTGAAAGCCTGATAGACTGTTAAAATGTAAAACAAATAAATTGAATTTTATATATTTTTAAAAATATGTTTTTTTAAAAAATTTCTTACAAATAAATTATTAACCGTTTAAAAATTTTTGAAAATATTTATCGAATTTGTTAAAAATTTATATATGTATATTAAGAACAAAGAATAACATTTAGTTTTAACAAGTTAAGACCCAGAAGTAACTAAATAATTATTTTACTAGTAAACAGAAATAATAATAGTCATTCTGAAAGCCTGATAGACTGTTAAAATGTAAAACAAATAAAATAAATTTCATATATTTTTAAAAATATGTTTTTTATAAATTTCTTACAAATAAATTAATAACCGTTTAAAAAATTGGGAAAATATTTATCGAATTTGTTAGAAATTTATATATGTATATTAAGAAAGTAGTGTTCCCCTTGAATGTCATAGGGGAACTGATAAGAAGAGTTCCTTTCTCCACTATCAAATTTCAAGGCTACTACTCTTCTCTCGTAACAGATGTTTTTACTATAGGGCGGAGCCTATTTACTACATGGGGGTTTTACTAAAAAGGAAGGAATTGTAAAGTTGGCCGCACTAGAGGGAAAGGAAGTGTAAAGGGGGTCGACAAAAATGGGGGAAGGAAGTAGACAGACGGGCAGACAGAAATGTGAAACAATGCTAAGAAATGGAAAATTATTTTATAAAAAGTAATACTATACTAAGAAATAAAAATATCGGTCAGACGGGCGCCAAGAAAATGGAAGAGAAAGAGAGAGAGAGAACAGGAGAGAAAGAGAGAAAAAATTTGAATTTAAATAAAAACAGTTATTTTAAACAATTTATTTAATCGAATAATTAATATTGTTTTGTGCTTAAAAATTCAAATCAAATGTAAGTTTTTACAAATAGATATTTATTAATTAAGAATAATAATCAGTTGATGTAAAAAACGTCATCCGATGAGTCATTTTTTACGACATTTATTAGAACTTTTTTCAATTTTTTGCATTTGTTGTTGAGTTCGGAAAGACTCGAATCACTCAATTGTTGTCCATTTGTATGCATTTCAAGAGTTTGTAGTTTTGATAGACTTTGCAATAAATTCAATGCAATGTCTGTTATGTTTGCCTCAGATATAGACAAATATTGAAGTTTTGGTAAATTTTTGTCAATATTTGCAAAAAATGAGTCTTTTATTACACATTTTTCCAAATACAAATCGAGTGTCAAATGAGTTAATTGATTGCTTTTAAACAAATCACTCGTTAACTCAAACATGTCCATAATTTCAAAGTTTAATTCCAAACGTTTTAATTGTTTAAAGTTTTTGTAATATATATCGAAAAACCGTTTCGATGTCATCGATGAGTATATGAGTGAAAAACAATTTAATTTTTTGCATTTGAGGCCGATTTGAGACAAATTTTGAACCAATAATTCATTGAATCCATTGTCTGCAAAAATGTAATCAATTCTTAGATCAATTAATTTCGACATTTCTGACAAACCCTTCGTTAAAACATTAAATAAATTAATAGTTTCGAATATATAAACAAAAATATGTTTTAGTTTTCGATTAGTTTTATAGTAATTAACAAAATTATTAAATTAATTCGAGTCCTCATCTCTAAAATAAAATTCAATTTTTCGCAAATTATTGGCCAAAATCTGATTTGACTTCTCATCGAAAATATCGGGCTTTTAATTGTTTTAGATTTGGACTCAACTTAAGAATTGATTTAATATTAATTTTGTTCAAACAGTTAACTTCATGTGCTTTCAAGTGTTGAGCAAATTTTTTGCCAAATTTTTTAACCATTTTATGACTCAATTCGTCGAATGGAAACCGAATTTGTGTTAAATTACGACAATATTTATGAATCGATTCAATAATTTGTGAATTTGTCGCAAATTTTGTTTCAAATCGAATATCAATTAATTTAATATTTTTACATTTTTTAAATATTGAATCAAATTGAGACAAACTTTTGATTTGTGGAAACTGTTTGTTAGCCAAAGGATTATATATTATGATTAATTGGTATTGTTTTGTGAATACACTTCTCGACCACTGTTTTGACACCAATTCAAACCGTAGTTTGTCTTCAAATGTCAGATATTGTAAGACTTCTTCACATAAGTCATTATCGAAGCGATCGAATAATTGTCTCCTAATTGTGTCACTTCTTAACTCTCTATTGCCATACATTTCAAGCATTATTATTATTTTATTAAAAATATTTGTTTAAAAATATATATAAATTAAGTTTTAAAATAATTTATAAATTAATTACTTATTTTTCGAACCTATGATTGCATTAAGTGTTCAATACTTTGAACACAAAATCAAAACAAGTTCTCAAAACAATTAAACATTTAACGCAAACACAAAACTATAAAAACATTGCAATCAGTTTTAATGTCATTCGAGAAGTAATATTATCTTTATGTAACACTCAATACGTTTGCAATAAAATGCCTATTATTTTAGATTTGATTTCATTTTATTAATCCTTTGTTTGACTCAATTATTTCGATATAAATTCAAATCTTTTTTCTCATTTTTTTGTGTTAAACACTTAAAATACTATTAACTCAAAAATAATATAATTATAATATAAATAATTTTTCAATTAATTAACTAAAACAATAGTTTGCAATCGATTTGAAATACTTTTTCATTTTCCGAGTCTTCGGTCAATTGAATCAATTTTTTTGAAATTATTGTTTTGATTGGAATAGTAATCAATATTAAGAACGTATTGTTTATTTTGGACTAATCTCTGAAACTGTTTGGAAATGCATTTAAATCTCAGTTTGTTTTCAATTGACATAAAACCGACGATCAGTTCAACCAAATCGTCGCCAAAATTATTGCAATTAATCGAGTCTTTCATTAATTGGTTTACTCGAAGTCGACCGATGTTTGGGTCGTCGGACTCGGACTTGAGATTCGAGAGCCGGTCGGAGACCAGAGACGCGCCGAACGCCTCTCTCTGGCCGTCAATCACCAAAACGTCAATACCTGACAAAACAATCGAATCAGATATAAGTCGAACATCGATTCACAAGTCAAGTCATACCTCCATTGTCTCGATTGTCTTGAATGCGGCCCCTCTGGGAGGGCGGGGGTGGCGGTTGTTGCTACGGAACCAAACCCGGCCTAAGAACACAAATTGAGTTAATAAGACAATAGAGAAGACAATACCTTAATTGAGTCAAAACCTGTCGCGCGCGCAACCTTCAAAACGACCAACTCCTGTGCTCTCGTCCGACATTGCAATTGTCTGATGATATCAACAATTAATTAATAATCAATTAATCCTTTCTTTCACTACAATTACAATCAAACGACTAAACACTTAACGCAAACACAAAACTCGGTTTTGATATAAAGTCAAAATATTTTTTGTGTTAAACACATAAAACACTATTAATTTTAAAATATACTTATTTTTATAAATTATTAATAACTTTTAAATTAATTAATTAATTAAATAAAACAATAATTAAAAACAAAATAATGTTTGCATTCATTGACACAAAACACAAACAAATGTAAACATTGCTGTCATAGCAACACTTGTTTGGCATTAAATCTAAAAACAGTATAACTATAACGCGATTCTTATTAAAGTTAATCGGTTTTTAAGCACTAATAGTGTTTACATTCACTGACTCTTCACTGAAACCCTCAAACAAATAATTCATAAATATCGTTGTCATTACTTAATGTTATTTTATGTAAATATAAAATGCGTTAACTGTATAGCAATTACTATATTAGTTAACATGTTTTAAGAATTGATCGAATAGTTTAGAAGTAAAGATTATACAAATTATAAATAGAAATTCAATTTTTTTACATTTTATTTATATCTCTAATGTATATAAAATTATACGTAATTTGTGTAAGAACTCACTTGGAGTTTTATTAAAACTCTGGACTTTCTCTAATCTGTTTGTATTATAGTTAACATTCAGTGACTATTTAGTTGTAAATTCAGTCAAATTTAATGCCTTTTCGCCTATTCTAAGAATTAAACTCACATTTCGTTCAAAACTATTCAAAACTTTTTAACTGAAATAAATGCGTATTATATTAGATTTGATTTCATTTTATATACACTTTGTTTGACTCAATTATTTCGATATAAAGTTAAACCTTTTTTGTATAAAACACTGAAAATATTATTAACTCAAAAATAATATAGTTATAATATAAATATCTTTTCAATTAAATAAAACAATAATTAAAAACTAAATAATTTTTGCATTCACTGACACAAAACACAAACAAATGTAAGCATTGCTGTCATAGCAACACTTATTTGGCATTAAATCTAAAAACAGTGGTGTCTGTAGTTACGAAATGAGCGCATCAAAAGTCGGGTTCATTTATTTTTTAAAATATGTTTACAATAACTTTTAAGAAATATAATTTTTATATTTTAATTTTATAAAAATTTAATTTTTAATTTTAGTATAAAAAAATAATTTAAAATTTTATTTACAAATTATAAATCAATTCCATAAAATATTTGATAAAATATAAAATTCTTATTGAATAAAAAATATATAGGTTGATTTAAGATAAAATTACTAAATGATTTTATTATTATGAATTTGTATTTTGTTTAAATATTTTATTGTTTATTAAATATTTTCTATAAAATAAAAAGCAAAATTTAAAATAAAATATCTTAAGAATTTATTTTAAAATTAATTATTTGTGAAAGTTTTATTGGATTTTAAATGAATCTTTTTTATTATGTTATTTTAAAATTAGATTTACGTTTGATAATTTATCTATGTATTTTAGTTTATGTACTATTAATATTATTCTCATCACATAATACATAAGCTATGTATATTATTAATCAATAAAAATATTCTAGTAAAAGCAAATTATTTAAAGGGGAGATCAGGCAAAACCTCCCTGGTTTTGAAAATTTGGATTTATCCCCTTCTATCATTTGGCCTGAGAAAATGTACCCCCTCAACGTTTTGGTGGCCGCCCAAGGCGGCCGGCAAATTTTTTAAGTTTTTTGCTCTAAATTAGGAAATTTTTTTAAAAATGGGGCTTATTTTAAATCCAGTTAATTTAACTATATTTAGTTTAAATTTAGTTTAAATCCAGTTAAATTAGGCAAAAATATTATTATAAATATATAGGTTTTTTGAGCATTTTTGGAAAACCCCCCATCTGATCCCCTCTAGGTTTTTGGCCAAAATTTTGACAAAAATCCCTTCCCTGATCCACCACTGAATCGGCCGACCTTTTCGATCTCTGCATTTATCTAATTGTAAATTTAAGCTTAAATTTGTTTATATCAAATTTACTATGAATTTATTTTTATATAAATGAAAATATTGACAAGCATATTTAAGTTTAAAATTATAATCAGATAAATGTAAAGTTTTAATTAACAAATAGTTTGCTTTTATAATAGTAATAGTAAAGATTTAAAAAATTAACTCAATTAAAACAATTCAACTATTAAACTAAAATTGCAACAATATTCCCGTAAATAGATTTATTTAATTAATTATTTAGCGGATTTAATCAACTCATTTGCCGATATAAGTTATATAATTTAAATGTTAAAATTTGTTTTTTATGTTTAAGAAAAAATATTTAGCAAATAATTTTTCAAATAAACACCTTTCCTTGTGATTATTAAATTATTAAACAAATATAAAAATAATTCTTTTAATTAATAAACTGTAAAATATTTATTTAAAGGTATTAAAAATAAAAATTTCAAATAATCTTTGGTTAAATATAATTTTTTAAATGCTTGTAATAAATATTTATCAACTTTTAATATAAATTACAGTTTTATCACAAGATTTTAATCGAAATTATAACCGATATAAGTAAGCTAATAGCCATAATAAGTATTATTTTAACAAATATATGCAAAGCTTTAGACAAAGATAAAAGCCGGTTATACATAGTTGATAATTTATGATACTTAATAAAGTATAACTTTTGCTTTAGCATTAAGTTTATGTGAGCTAATACAAATATAACTGTGCGCTAATATAATAGACAAAAAATAATAAATTTTTAACTAAAAATTTCCAAAACTAATACAAATCAAATATTTCTTAATTTGTTTTTTTATTCAGTCAGTTGCTATTGCTTTTAACATTATTTGTTTTAATTATTAATTAAATAAAAACAAAATCACTTCACAAGTTAGTTAATTTAATATTTGAATTGATTTGAGAGCTAATAACAATAATTTTATTTTTGGTGCCCACGGCAAATTAAATAATAATGATAATTTTTAAAAACATTGTCTTATAAAAAAAATTAATTTTATTATGTTCGCCACTGGGGGCGTTTAGAAGAGTTTTTGTTTGTATTTTTGTAAATTTTATACTATAAAAAATAAGTTTGTTTAAATAAAACTTCTCAATTTTAGATTTAAATTTTATAAAGTTTTGAATTTTAATCTATATAAGAAAATTAATCAGAAAAATTTATAAACTTATTCAGAAAAATTACAGTTTATAATATCAGAATATAAACTGTAATTTTATAGAAAAATTTAATTATTATAGAAATTTATCTTAATTTCTTTAAACTGTAAGATATAATAAACTATTAATTGTATAAAACCCTAAACGCTCACATTGCGGCTATATTGCAACTAACTATCATATGTTTATAACTAACTAACTAACTAACTTTAATAATAATTTTTTATTTTGCCGTGGGCACCAAAAATAAATTTATTGTGGGTCATGTTTGTCTGCACCAAAAGAGCGCAACCAAAGTCGAGTTTTTTATTCCGGCCAATATAGAGCGTATCAGAAGTCGAGTTAATTTATTTTTAAAAATTTGGTAACATCTTTTTTTCTAATATTATAATGTATTTGTGCATTGTACTTTTATTATCAGATTGTTATTTATTAATGGAAATATGTTTTTAATTTATTAAAAACAATAAATGTCTTACATTATTATTGTAAAAACTGTTAAAAATTCCCAAATTATTAAAATATTAACCATTTATTAATTTTGCGTTTATAATAAAAAACATATTATTGATAATTTAAAAGTAATTAAACCAATATTTTTTTATTAATTTTATAATTTTTAACATTAAAAAATTAATTTAAAAAAATATTAAGTTATTAAAACACATTTATAATGAATTAAATAAATAATTAAATTCAAATAATTATCTATTCGTTTATAAAATATGTATAACTTATTTGTATTAACCAAAAATTAATCTTGGAATAATCGTAAATATTTTAAGTAAATTTTCAAAATATATTACAGTTTATTTAAATTTTATCTAATTTAATTATTTAAAATAAATTTATTTTTGTTTTCTTACAAATATTTTTGCATCTGTGTTCATAATAAAAAAGTTTAAAATAAAAAAAATAATTAATATTTTATAACATTCTTGATATTTTTTAAAAATTAAATTTTACATTTCCACAAAAAATAAATTATTAGTTATAAAAACAAAATTTCAACAAATAACAAAATTACAATTAATAATTATAAATTAAGTGAAAATTATTATTAAATTTTTAAGTAAATTTGGCGAGAAGCTAAATAGGTAAAAAATAAAAAATAATAAAGCTATTTTTTGAAATTCCAAAGTAGAACACTGTAAAAAACGTTATACTCTTACATTATCATATATTATTAACAAAAAGCTATAATTATGATTTTATATATTTATAAAAGTTAGTTTTTGTTTAATTATTAAATTCTTAAAAAAATATCAAAAAACTATAGTAATATAATTATCCATATATTATGATTTAACAATGTGTATTATGTTACGATATATTTTAAAATTTAATTACAGTTTTATTTAACAAGTTATTATATTTCTTTATAATAATTTAAAATAGATAAAAATTGATAAAATAAATATATATAATAAAATAATAATTTTAACTAATTTAATTAATAAAAATTACACTAAATTTATAAATGTTTAACACAATAAATAAAATTTTATAATTTAATTTTATTACAAAAAATTATTTCTATTCAACCATTTTAAAGATTATTTACAATTAAAATAAAATAAATAAATGATAAATTTTTTTGTAAATTTTTAAACAAAATAATATTTAACAAATAAAATCCATAAAGTGGTTTTATATATTAAAAATAAAATTTTGAAAATTTAATATTATTTAATGTGAGAAAATCATTAAAATAATCAAAATTTAATTATATATAAATAAACGTACAATGGCTAATTATTTTAATTAATATATATATTAATAATTTATCAAATTTACATTATACAGAACATTACAAAATTTATTTTAAAATTAAAATTATATACATTTATGTTTTAATAAAAATTTGTTAATTTTTTAGTTTAATTAGTTGGATTTAAATTAAAAATTTAGATTAAAATTATAGAATATTGTTTTTAAAAATTTTAGCAAATCTTTTTTAAATATTTATTATTTTTATACTTCCAAATCTATTTTAAAATTAAAATAATTAATAAATGATTATTTTTAGTTTATTTAATTATGTAATTTACAAAGTTTTATAAAATAAAAAACAAAAAAATTATAATTTTAATTTTATTTAAATTATATAAATTAATATATTAAATTGATAAAATTAAGGCTGTTGAATATTTCCTAAAAATTATCCTAGATGTATGAAATTTCTAATATAATATAGTAGTGCACGATATTAAAGTCCGAATTTTGATTACTATTTTTTAATATTTAAAAAATTTATATTTCGAATAAATTTTAACTAAAACAGCTATATATTTTTAAATTTAAAATATTTGTTATATATATTTTGCAAATTAATTAACATGCATAAAACATATTTAAAGAAAGATTGAGAAAGTCTTAAATAAGACAATAATCTTTAATTTTGAAATTCATAATTTAACCTTATTAGCATTTGTACCGCGGATATGTATCGAAATTCAACTAGAGTTTAAACAAATATTTTATGTTTTTAATAAATAAAAGAAAAATTTTATTAAAGTAGTGCTAAATCTGGTTTAAATTCATCTAAGTTAGGTAAAATGTCATTATAAATATATAGCGTATTAAGCGTTTTGGAAAAAACCCATTTCTGATACCTATTTTATGTTTTTGGCCAAAATTTTTGGAAAAAATCCCTCACCTGTTCTCAACCTTGGATCGGCCAATATTCGTAATCTTTGATCTTAGTCTACTGCATATACAGTGTTTTTGTCTGTTTAATAAACAGTTTTAACATTGGCAATAAATGTTTTTTAAACTCTAACACAAATTTTAATATAATCTTTTCTAAACTTTACTATATATATAAACTTTTTATTGCTATTTATAAAACCTAAATTATAAAAATAGTTTTGAACGTGTCGTCAAAATTAACTTGCAGGATTACACAGAATGTTTTATTATACTGCTTCGCAAATCAATTTTTAATAAGTCTTAATATTATTATTATTATTAATATTTTATATATAAATACATATAATAATATCTACACTTATATATAAGCAAATTTAATTCTATTTATAAATAAAAATCAATATTTTTCTGTATCTTGTGTACTTTTAATTTGTAAAATAAATATTTATTAGTTAGGAATAAAATTAGCAGAATAAAATTAACTTAAATCCATAAAAAAAATTTCATGTACGAGCAACAATTAATTTTGTATATTTTTGTCTAAATAATGTTAATTAATAAATAAATTAAAATAATTTTTTAAAATAAATAAACAAATAACTTCATTTTGTGCATAAAAAAATAAATTTTATTTTTTCAAAAAAAAAATTAAACTTTAAACTAAAAAAAACAAAATTGCATGAACTAGCAAAATTAAAAACATAATTTTAAATTTTATTTAAAGAATAAAATTGAAAAACATTATTAATTATGTATGCTAAGTTGCAAAGTAGCTGGGAAAGTTAAAATTGAGAATTGATGAAGCTTACTTCTTCCAGATACCGCCATAAACTACTGGACTATAGCCATAGTTATAGCCGATATATGGAGAGCTATAGCCATAGTTATTGTAACCAACATATCCGGAGCCATAGCCATAGCTCGGCCAATTGTAACCATAACCATAGTTGATGGTCGGGTATCCATAATCGTAAGCATAGCTGCTTAGGTAAGGTTTTGCCATGGCAACGGCAAAGAGTGCGAACAGTGCAATCTAATAAAAATTATATTTAAAATATTAAAAATAAATTTTTAAAATTATAAATATTATATAAAATTTTGTTTCAAAAATTTATTTATTATATTAAATATTAAAAAAAAATTTTTTTAATAATTATTGAAAAAAAATTTAATTCAACTATTTAAAATTAATATTTATAATAAAATTGATAACATAGCATAAAAAATAATTAATAATTCTAAAAATTTATATCAATATTTTTTACACAAAATATTATACAAAAAAATATATATAATTTTAAAAACTTACTAAAAGTTTCATTTTCGATATGGATTAAGGTGAGCGAATTGCTTTTGCAAATAGGATTCTAGAGCAAGTTAAAACTGTAATGTTTGAGTTTGAGTGTTTTACATCTATTTATACCAAATTTTTTCTTTGTCTACACGAAACTTGGTTAGTAGTGTAATGGGAATCCCTAAATGAGGAATTTTGCCTTGATAATTTTTTGATATTTTTTATTTCTATATTTGTTTATCTGATTTTTGGTCAATAACATTTATAAAACGTATTTTTTATGTAAGGGTTATAAAAATTAAGATGTAATTAATTGTAAGATATTTAATATATCTTGTTATGTTATAAAATTGTTTTTATTTTTTTTATATAACTATTAAATGACTTGCATATTTTATCAAATAATTAAAAGACTTAATTATAATTTTAAATATGTATAATCAAAAATAACAAAATTTTTGCAATCTACTTCCATACTCTTTATATACTGTAAAATATATTACAAAATATATAGAATATTTATTATAAATTTTATAAAAGATAAAAATTTTGTTTATTATTTATGTAAATTATTATTTTTAAAATTTTTTTGAAATTTTTAAACATAAATGCTTAATTAATTTTAAAACAAAAGTTTATTATATCAAAAAATTTTATAATTATTTTTAATAATATATTGGAAGAAAAAATATTTTAAATAAATTATCTAAACAGTTTAAAAATTGTTATGTTTATATTTAAATTAAATTATTTTTTATTTTAATATCTAATTATTTTTTATAAAAATTTTTGTTTGCATTTATAAAAAATTATTAAACTTTTCTATATTTTTTTATAATAATTTTTATAAATTTTTTTTTAATATTTAATTAAAAAATTTTTATATAGCATTTTAAGAATGTATTTAAAAAAATAACCAAAAATAATTTTATTTAAAATAATAAATTTTAAATATTTATCCAGGATGGATTTTGTTAGAATGTTAAATTTTTGAACGAATATAAAAACTATTTATTAATAAAATAATAAAAGTTGTATAAAAATGTATAAAATAATTATTACATTAAAATCATTAATAAATTTCTAAAACAAATATCTATCATATTTTAATACAAATTACAGTTTTATTTAAAAAACTAAAATAAATTATATATATATAAAATATAAATTAGTTAAACAAATTAACTTTTAAAACAAAAAACATGCAAATTAGTTTTAACATGTTTACTATAAAAAATTTATTTTTGAAAAAACAAAAAATAAATGAGTATTTCAATATTTGCATGAACAAAATATACTTTATTTTTCCATATTAAACTTTAAACTAATAAAACAAAATTGTATGAAATAGCAAAAATTTAAACAAATAATATTAAATTTTAATTGAGAATGTAAAATTAAAAACATTATTAATTATTTAAGCTGGTTTGCCACGAAGCCGGGTAGGTAGAAATTTAGAATTGATGAAGTTTATTTCTTCCAGATACCGCCATAAACTGATGGACTATAGCCGTAGTTATAGCCAACATAAGGAGAGCTATAGCCATAATAGGGAGTATTGTAGCCATAATAGTTGGATCCATAGCCATAGCTCGGCCAATTATAGCCATATCCATAGCTGGCGGCCGGGTATCCATAATTGTAGAAGGTAGCGGGGTGAATGGCCATGGCAACGGCGAAGATGGCAAATAATGCAATCTATTAATATAAAAATAATTTTTATATATATTATATATATAAAACATTTTATTAATTTTATTAATAAAATTAAGTAATTTGTATAAGCTTGAAATTTTTAAAAAATCAAATATTATATTACAAATTATATATATAATAAATATTACGTTATTTTCAATATTTTTGATTTATACGTATTGCTGATATAATATAAAAATAATTAATTAAAAATATTATATTCTCATTTCGTAAAAAACTTACATACAAAAATTAATACGATTTAAAGAAACTTACCAAAACCTTCATTTTCGATAAGTGTTTGGTGAGAGTATTGCTTTTACAAAATAAAATTATTGAGCAAGTTAGAAACTGTAATGTTTGGTTTTGAGTTTTTCAGCTCTATTTATACTAAAATTGGTTCTTTGTCCACCCAAAACTCGGTTAGTAGTGTAAAGGGAATTCCTGATTGGGGAAATTGCCCTGCCTAATATTCAATTTTATTTACTTCTATTTCGGTTTATCTGATCTTTGGTCAAAAGCATATATAAAGCACTAAACATGTTGTAAAATATTGAGCCAAACTAGTTTTGTTTGACAAATTATAATTCTGGACATTTAGCAAGGTGGGTTCTTGTTCGAGTTTAGAATTTTAAAACTGTCATCAATCATGCTCAAATTTATAATCAATAAACTGTAAAATTTTTATTTTTAATAATAAACTTTTATCAAATGTATTATTTTTTTTATTATCAAATGTATAATTAATAAAATATTTTAAGCATTAACAAATGCAACATCTTATATTTGTTTTATATTTAAACTATATATTTTAAATATGATTTAATGTAATTGTTTTAAAATATTTTTAATCCTTTATTCGTGCTTATTTTTATTATAAATAGACTTTTAACCTAGATAGTATATTTTTATGGCTTAACTGCCAATTAAAATAAAATAATAAATTGTTGCAATCAAATTTGGAAAATTTTAGCTTCTAGAATTTCAACTATTAATTTTTTTGCTAGTTAATAAACATATCACATTGCTAGATATATAACAAACGTATTTTAAACTTTTAATTTTTAATTATGTTATCAAACAAATTAATATTCTTTATTCATTTGACAGTTGTAATTTAAATTGGTGGAATTTTTGTTATGTTTTTTAATTTAGTTACTCAGAGTTTTTATTACTATATTTTGCCAAACTGTCGCGCCAATTTATTCGTGTATTGAATTTTAATCAATAATTATAGCTACTGTATTTTTTAATATTAATAAAATTTTTTATTTTAAAAATATTAATTTAATTTAAGTTAATTTAATTTTAATATTTAATTATTATCATATAATTAAAAATTTTATTTTAATATTTAATATATAATATAAAAATTTATTTTTTAAAATAAAATTTTACTTATAAATAAATAATAAAAATTTAATATATAAAAATAAATATATAATATATATAAAAATTTTGTTATTAATTTATAAGTATTTAATACTGTATATATATTTATAATAATATAATATAT
>JAQFXP010002753.1:0-14210 GCA_034693685.1 Belba bartosi | reverse complement strand
ATTTCAATTGCGTATAAGTGGCGATCAATTGGTTTTAAGTTTTAAATTCATAATTTTATTATTTTTAAAAACTGTCGAGTACTCAACAAATTAGTTTAATTATAGGACAGCTAGTTGTAATCATTTTACAATATATTATTATTTGTAAAAAAATAATTTTTTTATTTAATATTATATTTTAATTTTGACATATTCTATATTATGTCAAATGTTTTTTTTATACAGTAATATTTGTTATTTAAGATTAATGTTTAGATGTAATATAAAATAAATCATTAACTTCTTTGCAATAAATAATAAATATATATTAAATGCGATTTATTTATAAATCATTTTTATTATAAAATAAATTTAAATAAAATTACAAATATTTATAGTTTTTTAAAATATATTTAAAAAATATAAAGCATTTATAAGTCTATGAGTCTATAAGTCATATGATATATATATAATATACAAACAAAATGAAAATTATAAAATCAATGGATTATTCTCCAATTAATAATCTTGTAAATAATTATTATCTAGACAAATTTAATATAAATAATAATTATAAAATATATCAATTAATAATATACAAATTTTTGTTTTATAATTTATTGTTTCAACCATTTAAATTTATTTTTTGTAACAAGTTCAATTATAAAACTCGTTTGTATTTATATGATTTGCCGATGTTTTTGGGAGGTATTGATGAGTATAACCGATATATTTGTATTTTTGCCACAATTATGGGCGCATTTATGTTTAAACAGATTTATTTGAATAAATCCAAAGAATCTATGAAATGGACGGAAGTATTGGAAGTGATTAGAGGCGGCGCTAAACCCGAAACTATTGGCATTAATATTACAAATATTACAATGTTGTACAAACTTAGATTTTTAGCCAAAATTATTTTTAAAATGTTAAATGCTTGCTATATCAGCGTTTGTAAGTGAAAAATAATGTAAAAAAATGTAAAAATTATTTAAAAAATTTTAAATATTAATTTTAGTGACAATAAATGCATTTATCATAATTCAAATTCAAATCAAATTCTATACAATCGACACATTTTTGGTCTCATTATTGCCACAAATACTCACATATTTATGTTTTTCCCTAACAATTATGGATGGTTTATTTCTAATTACATCCGTAGTTATCTTGGTATATTTTCTAAATATTAAACTTGACGAAATAAATAAAAAATTAAAAATAATATCTTTACCGAACAAGCTAAAATTAAAACAATTTAAATTAATTTATGATTTGAAAAAATTTATTGAAATACACAAACGGTTTGTCATAATGTTTAACAAATACAATAAGTTTTGGTCAAAAATATATTTGGCTTTTATTCTGACTGTAATTCCAATTAATTTATTAATTTTGCATCAATTTCTGTTTGAAAATTTAAATTACGGATTGTATTTACTTTTTGGTTTTATTTCGTTTGTTATTTCTTTAGTTATTATATTTATGCAATTTTTTGCGGCTTATCTATCATTTAAAATACATAAATCGGCAAAACTTTTATCACAACTTCAATGGCGTATAAGTGGCGGTGAATTTGGTTTGAGTTTTAAATTCAATATTTTGTCATATTTTGAGAGACTGTCGAGTAATCGAAAAATTGGTTTAACTATTGGAACCCTTATTGAACTCACATTCCCTGTCTTTTTACAAGTTATATATTTCTATATTATTTGATTATTTTTTTAATGAATTTTATTTTACAGATAATTATTCGAAACATCAGATATTTTTTATTAATTAATAAATTCGCGCAAAAATTCAAACTTCAAATATGAGATAAAATTAAAATATTTAAATGATATATTATTTTGTAATTAAATAATATAAGATTAATTTAATTTTTACATTAGATTGGTTATTTTAAATAAGATCAATAAAATAAATTTATCAAAATGTAGGTTTATTTTTGTTGGTTAAAATTATAATAAGGTCACCTAGCGTGCATTGTCAAGTATAATTACATTTATATTCATATTGTTGCAATAAGTTATTGCCATTTATTAACATACATATTATTAAAATAAAACATGATAAAATTTGAGAATCTTTTTAATTAAAATAATTTGACTAAAATTTAAAATATTTATATTTTTTATTAATAGCGACATTATTTAACAAAATCCCTCTTCTGATACCCCCTCTAGGTTTTTACACAACATTTTTTGAAAAATTCCTTTCCTGATCCCCCGTTTCTACCGACCTTCTCAACTATTTGACATATTGTTTGAAATTTAGTCATCTATTAATTGACTTCCGGACAACCAATACTGGTCTACCGGATGAACAGACATCGCACTCGTAGTCCTCAAACTCATCGATCGATTGATGACTGAATTAGTGTTTTTATAATAAAAGTTAAAACAAATGAAAATTCGATTGAATTTATATTCAATGCAAACACCGATTGACTCGAAGTTAGACTTTAATTGGATTTAGAAATAAATAAAATTTTTAATATTTTTAATTCTTAATTAAAGTCAAATAACAATTAATTATTTAACAAAATTTATTAAATAAAATACAAAAATTTAAATTGTTAATTAGCTGTTGCTTGTTTGGTTTACGACCTGGGCTTTCATTCAGCATTAGTAGATGTTACAACTCAGTAAGGAATCTTTACATCACCGTGCGATATGGTAATTTTGGAAACGGTTTGAATTTAACAAGCATACATCTAAGTGCTCGGGATATTTAGTTAACTACCGCTTGTAAACTACCAATAGACGGTTCTTGGTAAAACGCATTTTGTTATTTTGTTTTTTACAATTTCTATCAAACTCATAAAAAATAATTAGCTAAAGCATGGTTTGAAACCTCTAAAAGTTGTCTATATTTAAGAAAACAACAAGATAGCTGTTAATTTCTTTGCACCAATTTGTCTGCAATGGATAGCTTAAAATTATAATATATATTCAAAATTTACCAAGTACAATATTGCAAGTATACATTTTAAATGTTAGATTGGTAGTGAAATAAAGTATTAATTGAAATTATAGTTTTGCTAAAGCTATTGTAATTAAATTATATAATAGAAAATTATTTTTATTTTTATTTAACCTTGAGAATTTTTGCGAAAATTTTATTTATTAGCAAAAAATTTCTGATATTTCGAATAATTATCTGTCAAATAAAAAATTAATTATTATTTTGTTATAAATTATTAAATAAATATAACCTGATTAAAGACGAGAAATGTCAGTACAATAAGGGATCCAATAGTTAAACCAATTTTTCGATTACTAGATAGTCTCACAAAATACGATAAAACTTGAAATTTATATCTCAATACCGATTGAACGCCACTTATACGCCATTGAAGTTGTGATAAAAGTTTTGCCGATTTATGTATCTTAGACGATAGAAAAATGGCAAAAAATTGCATTATTATAATAAAAGTGGATAAAATAAACGTGCCAAAACCAAAAAATAAATAAACTTTGTAATTTAATTGTTCAAATAGAAATTGATGTAAAATTAATAGATTAGTCGGCATTATAGTTAAAACAATAACTAAATATATTTTTGACCAAAACTTATTGTATTCGTTAAACACCGAACAAAACTGTTTGTGTTCTTTAATAAACATATTAAAGATTAATTGAGTTTTTTTTAATTTAAAATTTTTTCTTAATGTTATCATTTTGCTTCGTTTATTTATCAAGTCTATTTTAATGTTTAAAAAATATACCAGCACAATTAAAAATGTAATTAAAAATATTCCATCGGTGATAAAACAAATAAAACCTAAATATGCAAATATTTGTGGCAATAATGAGACCAAAAACGTATTAATTGTATAGAATCTAATTTGTATTGCGATTGCAATTAATACTAAAATTATTACTAAAAGTAAATTAAATAAATTATTAAAATCTTTAATTTAAAAAAAATTATATTTAACTTACCAAAGCTAAAATAACTAACATTTAACATTTTAAAAACAATTTTGGCAAAAAAATCTAAGTTTATATAATAACAAAATATTTTTTATATTTATGCCAATAATTTCGGGTTTAGCGCCGCCTCTAATCACTTCCAATACTTCCTTCCATTTCATAGAGTTTTTGGATTTATTCAAATAAATCTGTTTAACCATAAATGCGCCCATAATTGCACATAAACTACATATACATCGGTTATACTCATCAATACCGATTATAAATATATGAAAATCATATAAAGTTATTTGACTTTTATAATTAAGCTTGTTACAAAGGAGGTATCCGTCGAGAAATAGGGTGCAAAAATTTTTAGAACCCTCTAATGTTAAAAGAATAGGCAATTTAAAAAATCTTATTTAGAACTTTTCGGTTTAAAATGAAACGAAATTTTAACATCAGGTTATGTAAAGACTAAAAAACTGAATCAAATGATATCAATTTTATCTTCGGGAAATGATAGGAACAAAATTAGTGTTAATTAGCACTAAATACATAGCACTTGCATCACTTTTTTACGTAAAAGTGGTGCATTCAAATAGATTGTTACGCTTGGCCGGATAACTCTTTTATATTTAATTGATTGAAATATTAAATTATAATAGAAAAATTTGTACATTATTAATTAATATTTTGAGTAATTAATTTTCTGATTTATTCTGTTTAAATAATAATTAATTAAAAAATTATTTACTGAAAAATAAACTTTAATTTTCATTATAATTATTTTATATTTACTTTATTTGAATAATTTTTGTATGTTTTGTTTAAAAAATTTATTATAATATTAGTTTTTTATTTATATTAATTGCCTTTAAATTAATGACTGTTTAAAATAATTTATAATTCAAACTTTATAAATTTTATCTTAAATAGTAATTCGTGTGTTCAATATAAATTTATTTTATTTAAATTAGTGTAGTTCTATTATACAGTATTTATAATTTGATAAACCTATTAAAATTGCGCACTAATCATTAATATAACAATAATTTATATTTATTAGTTTGTTTTTAATCTCGAGATACTACCATTTATTACAAATGACAATTGCTTAAAAACTTACCAGTTGCTATACATATAACATTTTTTGTTATTTACCATAATGCTTTTATCTATAAATATGTATGCAAAATTTTTAATTTATTTTTAAAATTTCAATATATTATTAATAGTGAGGCAAAGCTCAAAATTAATTTAAAATTTGCTTTAATTCTGAGTTGAACGCTATTTATGTATATTTTATCTTGTTAACTTTTGCGATTACACTCCTTTTCCGATCAATGCTTGTTTAGATTTCAGACTGACTAACCGCTTATTTAATATTTTTTGCATTAATTAAGCGATTAATAAACCAATTATTGATTACTTTTGTGTTTACTCTCTTGACTACTTGCGCGCGCGACTCATCTCTAATAAGTCATTACTAAACATCGGAACAATAATACCTAAAAACTTTTATGTAATGCAACAATTCGTTTATAAGAATTAAATATAACACCAGAATTGGTTTTAAGAATTTAAAATTTATTTTAACTTAACTTGTTTTAACATAAAAGACATTTTGTACATAGCAACGACGAAAAAGTGTTTTATTTTCTTGTGATTTACAGGTTATGCAAAACTGAAGTATTGATGAATGGTTTTACATTAAGTATTGTAAGGCTTTTTGTCCTCCCTGTCCTTTTTGATTTGGTACACATGTGGTATATAATTTATAAATGCATTAAGTGTTTTACAAGATGCTTTTAAATATGCATTATAATTTAGTAATTATTTAAACATAATTTACAATTGACTTATTTTATATAAGCTTTGAAATAAAATAATTTAAATTTTTTGCATTAATTAAACTTTAGAATATTAATTACATTTTATCCTAGTTATATAATTTTACTAAAAGTTATTAATTTTTGAAATTTTTATAATTATAATACATTTATGTATTTAATTTTTAAATTTTTGCGCAAATTTATTAATTAATAAAAAATATCTTATGTTTCGAATAATAATCTGTTAAATAAGGAATAAAATAATAAATATAATATATAAAAATAAATAAATTAATTACTTGAAAAAAGATCGGAAAAGTCAGTACAACAAGCGGTCCAATAGTTAGACCTAATTTTTTATTTATCGACAATAACTGAAAATATGATAATATTTTTAATTTTAAACTCAAACCCAATTGACCGCCACTTATACGCCATTGAAATCGTGATAAATATTTTGCTGATTTATGTATTTTAAACGATATAAATGCAGCAAAAAATTGCATAAATATAATAAATAACGAAAAATAAACAGTGCCAATTCCAAAAAATATTTTAATTTCGTAATTTAAATCTTCAAACATAAATTGATGCAATACTAATAAATTAATTGGAATTATAGTCAGGATAAATGCAAAATATATTTTTGACCAAAACTTATTGTAATTGTTTAACACCGAACAAAAAAGATTATGTTTTTCAATAAATGTTTTCAGATACGTAATCAAATAAACTTGGTGAAATTTTGATTTATTTATTGAATTCAATGTAAATAATCTCTTATTATAAAAATTAATTTTAATATTTGCAAAATATAACAAAATAGTAACGGATGAAATGATAAAAATTCCATCAGAAAAACAATAATAGCAACCTAGATAAATCAACAATTGCGGCAATATTGAAAACAAAGACGTATTAATTGTATAGAATTTGATTTGTATTCCGATTACAATTAGCACAAAAATTATTACTAAAATTAAATAAATTATATTTTTTAAAAAATAACATATATGTAAAATTATTTTAAACTTACCAATAATAAAATAGACAACATTTAAAATTTTATAAACAAATTTTGCAAAAAATCTAAGCTTGTACAATATTATAATATTCGTTTTGAAAATGTGAATGCATTCGGGTTTAGCGCTGCCTCTAATCACTTCCAATACTTCCGTCCATTTTATAGAGTCTTTGGATTTATTCAAATAAATCTGTTTAACCATAAATGCGCCCATAATTGCAGCCAAACTACAAATATATCGGTTATACACAACAATTCCTCCCAAAAACATTGGAAAATCATATAAATACAACTGAATTTTATAATTTAGCTTGTTGCAAATTAAAAATTTAATTAAATGAAAAATATAGCTATAAAACTGTAATTTATAAATTAATAATCTAAAACTTTGAAAATAATTTCTTTTATAAATTTTGTTTAAATAATAATTAATTAAAAAATTATTAACTGGTAAAGAAACTTTTTTCTTTATCATATTAATTTTATGTTTGAATAAATGCGTTATATATTTTTATTATATAATATTAAAATATCTGAATATAACTAAATATTATTTATAATTCAATATTAGTATTAATAGCTTTTAAAATACTATATATGATGCATAATAAAAATGATTTATAATAAAAAAATATATTTTTTAAATAATAATTAATTGCGTTGAAATTATGATTTATTGCATTAATTGCATTTAATTTATTTTCATTATTGATTAAAATTTTTAATATTTATATAGTTTATATAGTTTATAGTAATAAGTAAGCAAATATAAACAATAATTATATAAATAAACATAACATAACATTATTTAATATTAATAATTTTGCAAGATCGTTTGTAAAATTTTAATATGTTTTTATCTAACTTGGTTTTCTACTCTAGCTTAAAACAGTTCGTAAATTTTTTGGTTTAATCTAAAAAATAATTTTAATGAATCAAATAATTGGGTTTTATATTAGCAATTAAGCTAGTATAATTTAATAGCTACTTATCTGATTTTTATTTTTTACTTACTAATGTTTATAATATTTTTGTTTAAATACCAATTTATAAAAATTTATTTTAATATAAAACATAAAAACTGAAATAATTTATTATACTAGTATAGCGATGTTAAATTTTGAAATTTAAAAATTAGTGAAATTTTTCCAGAAAGTTGCGTGAAATTCCTAAACTGTCATTTTTCTTTCATAATATAAAAATTTATTATATATTTAAAATTCAATCAAATTCTGTATTTGTTGTTATTTCTTGCACTTAAAAATAATATAATAAAAGAATAAATTTTAATAAACATACTTTTTCTAAATTGTGTAAGAGTATTGCTATAAATATGATAATGTAAAATATGTTAATGTCGAATATGTTAATGTCGAATATGTTAATGTCGAATATGTTAATGTCAAATATGTTAATGTAGAATATTTAATGTTTGAATAATGTTGAAAAATTTACAATTATGAACTAACTTCTCGCCTACTTTTACAAGAAAAAGAGGGCACCGGCATGGCCAGACTGGTAAATTTGGTCTGTACGCTCAACGGTTATTTCAAAAATATTTGACATTAACATATTCGACATTAACATATTCGACATTAACATATTCGACATTAGCATATTCGACATTAGCATATTCGACATTAACATATTCGACATTAACATATTCGACATTATCATTGTTGACAATATATATCGATTAATTTTAATAAATACTGTACAATTTACGCGCAAATAATGTGTATATAGTAGCCACCTACTACAATTTAGAAAGCTATGAGTCAAGTCACATTTTGCTAGGCCTACTGATTACGCAAAAATTTTAACTTTATTTTATTAAATACATAAAATTAAAATTTTATGTATATTACATAACTTTTATTTAATTATATTATGTACATTCAAAAATGTGTTTAAATGATTAATATATAACTAAACTTAATTCATTTTTTAAAATATTTTAAATTTTGAATGCTGCAATTAAAGTGAAATTTTATTAGTTTATACCTGTATATTTGTAAAAAAATAAAACATTTAAATAAATAAAAATTAATATAATAAAAATTTCAAAAATTAATTAGTTAAAATAATACACATTTCATAATGTATACATATAACTGATTAAATAATACAAATTATCTGTATTTGAAAATTAATTTAAGCATAAAATTAAAAAAAAATATTATTCAGTTGTTAAAAAAATTTATTTAATTGAGTTATGTACATTGTAAAATGTGTTTATATTGTAGCTATATAAATCAAAGTTATATTGTAAAAATATTATCACTAATAAAATACATTAAAATTAAGTGATTTTATTTTAAAATGTACTTTTTAATAAATACAATTTTTATCTTGTTTTCCCTTGAACAGTTATGTTACGCTGAAAACAAAACAAATGAAGTAATAGAATATGAGAATATTTCATTTGATCAAGCTACAAGGCAAGCAATTTGTGATTCAAAGACTACCACTGATGCTATTTTAAATACTATTAATAATAACTGTATTAAAAAACTTGATAAAGGTCTTGCTGCTGAATATCTTAAATTAGTAAGTTAATTTATTAATTAAATCTTTAATAAATTATATAAATTAATTTTTTTAAAATTTTAAATTAATTAATGTAAAATTAATTTTTATTTATAAATATAAACAAGCTGGACGAAATATACAAAAATTGTTATAAAAACCAGGATTTAAGCGCTTTTACTAAAGTTAACACTAAAAATATAGAAAACAGGAAAATGCTTCTTGAAACTTGTAATTCTGATTATAAAATGTGCATTGGAAATAAATATCTTAAAAAAGTCAAGCAAGCTATACATCAATTCTCTCCAGGTGAAGATGAAAAATATGAAGTAAGAAATTAAATAAAAATTTCTTTAATTTAATAATAATTATCATATTAAATTATTTTTTTTAGATTTGCTGTAAAAAAGCCCTAGGTATTTAATTGTTTTTTAATAATAAAATTAAAATTTTATCCTATAAAATTTATTTTAATAATTATATTAAAATTTAAAATGTATTTTAGGTAAATTTTTATGATTATACTTATTTATGATAGGAATCTCGACGTCAATTAACTCCAGAAGATTACAATAAATTAAAACACATATTAGTAAGGTAAAAAAATTAATAAAAATAAAATTAATTTAATGAAAAGTTAATAAATATATTTTTGCATTTACATGTAGATATGCATAAAAATGTACTTTGTATTTAATTATTTTGTAATAGTACAACAAAAATTATATTAATGCGCTTTATATTTAGTTAATTTATTTCTATATTAATAACTATTATTTGAATCCAAAAATAAATGTAATTAATAATTATTTGCAGAATATTTGTATAAATAAACATTGTAAACTAAAAAATAAGTTTATGTTTTTTATATTTACTAGTTAATTTTTCTTTACATGTAATATAGTTTGCACAACATTAATATAGTATTTAATTAAAGCTATATTTATTAAAAATAAAATTTTTATTGAGATTAAAAATTATTTATATTAATTAATATAAAGTAAAAAATATCTTTACAATCAATTTATAATTAATAATTTATAAGTTTAAAACTATAAGATAATTAGATTAAACTAAGTTTTACTAAAACTCAAATTGTTATTATATATTTTATATTAAATAGTTATGTCTATTTTTATTTAAAATACGCATTAACGGCAAAAATATTTATAACTCAATCTAAATATTAACTGATGACAGAAATGTTTTTAAATTATTACTAACTGATTCAAATATCATCTGATGGCAGATAAGCATATTAAAACAATTAGTTGTAATATAACTAAATTTTTGTCATCAGGTGACATTTGGATCAATTATTTGTAATTTATTAAAATTTTGTAATTAATTAATATATTTTATTAATTTTTATTAAAAATTATAAATTAAAATCTAAATATCTGTAACATCACAAATAAAAATTTAAAAATGTAACTAAATCTGAGCATTAATTATTAAATAAAGTTATCTAACTAGCGTTTTAAAAAATGTAAATTTACTTAAATTAAGCAGTAATTTATGGGTAATTTAAGTAAACTAACCGATTCATTTATAAATTACGTAAATTTACTTTTAATTAATTGAGAAAAATAAAAATTATAAAACGGTTATAACAAAAATTATTATCAAAACTTTAAAAATTCAATCAAGTAATCAAATAAAAAAAAAGTAAAAAAATTAGTTTAGATTCAATAATATTTTAAGTTTAAGAATTCAAATTAAACTAAAGAGTATTTTAACTTTAATAGTAATAATTCTAGTGATTATAATAGAGATAATGATATTGCAGGTATTAATATAATAATTAATTCAAAATTTATTGTAATTTAATTTGTCTATAAGTACTGTATATATAATTGTAAATAAATAATAAGGTTTTAAATATTAATAATATTATCTGATTAATACTATTAACTATGCATAATATATTAATTTTAAAATAAATAAATTATTTGCAATTAAACTATAATTTAAAACAATTAATGAGTTAGCTCATATTATTCTCACCTTTATAAAAGCAAAAACATAATGTTGAAATATCTTGCTAATTAAGATAACCAATCTTTAATTAAATATACTTTAAATTTAATATTGTTTTAATTAAGAATAAATTGTGTTAAATTGTAAATTATAATTTACATTTATATAATGTATATTTTAAAAATTAAATAGTTAATATAAAATATAACTGCTGTTTAACTGATTGCACAAAAATTTAAACTTTATTTTATTAAATATATAAAATGTAAATTTTATGTATGTTACAAAACATTTATTTAATTATATTATGTACATTCGAAAATGTGTTTAAATAATTAATATAACAATAAACTTACTTTAAATTTAAAAATATTTTAAATTTTTAATTCTCCAATTAAAATGAAATTTTATTAGTTTTTTTATTCAACAAAAAATAAAACATTTAAATAAATAAAAATTAATATAATAAAAATAGCCAAAATTAATTATTTAAAATAATACAAATTACATAATGCAAACATACATATTACTGATTAAATAATACACATTAATTGTTTTTAAAAATTAATTTAAGCAAAAAATAAAAAAACATTGTTCAGTTGCAGCGAAAAATTTATTCAATTGAATTATGTAACTTTAAATTGTAAAATGTGTTTATATTGTAACTATATAAATCAAATTTATATTTTAAAAATATTATAACTAATATAATACTGTACATTAAAATTAAGTGATTTTATTTTAAAATGTATTTTTTAATAAACACAATTTTTATCTTATTTTTCCTAGTACAGTTATGTTATGCTGAAAACAAAACAAATAAAATAGAACAATATGAGAATATTGCATTTGATCAAGGTACACGACAAGCAATTTGTAATTCAAAAACTACGACTGATGCTATTTTAAATAGTATTAATAATAACTGTATTAAAGAACTTGATAAAAATCTCGCTGCTGAATATCTTAAAGTTGTAAGTTAATTTTTAATTAAAATTTATTGATTGAAAATTTTATTAAATTATTTAAAATAAATGTTTTTTAATTTTTAATTTATTAATGTAAAATAAATTTTAATTTATAAATTTAAACAAGCTGGACGAAATATACAAGAATTGTTATAAAAACCAAGATCTAAGCGCTTTTACTAAAGTTGACATTAAAAATATAGAGAACAGGAAAATGCTTCTTGGTACATGTAATTCTGATTATAAAATGTGCATTGGAAATAAATATCGCAAAAAAGTCAAGGAAGCTCTACATCAATTCTCTCCAGGTGAAGGTGATAAATATCAAGTAAGTAATTAAATAAAAATATATTTAATTTAATAATAATTTTTTCAATATATTTTTATTTCAAGATATGCTGTAAAAAAGCCCTTGGTATGTAATGGTTTTTTAATAATAAAATCAGTTTTATCAAATAAAATTTGTATTTAAAATTATATTAATACTTAAAATATATTTTAATTTCAATTTTTTTTATTATACTTATATATAATAGGAATTCCGGCGACAATTGACAGAAGAAATTAAAACATAAAATAAAACATTTAATATAAATAGAATTAATTAAATAAAAAGTTTATAAATATATTTCTGTATCTAGATATGCATGAAAAAAGCACTTTGTTTTAAATAATACAGCAAAAATTATATTAATGCGCTTTATATTCAATTAATTTATTTCTATATTATTAACTATTATTTGAAATCAAAAACAAATATAATTAAAAATTATTTGCAAAATATTTGTTTAACTTTTTAATACTTACTAGTTAATTTTTAAATTAATTTATACCGTATTCCCGCGCATACACTTGCAGTGCCCATATAGAGTGAAGCAGACCATATGCCCTTATACCTCGGGTATATCGGCATGCCGTTATAAGTGAGGAATAAAACCAGTTTTATGAATGTTTCTACCATTAATGTAAAACAATAAAATTTTTAAATATTTGAATTACTGCATGTGTTCAATCATGTATTGTTAGTTTTTATTAAAATACTATATAGCCCAAATTCTAAACTTTAAAGATATTACAATAAAATAACGAATTATTTTTTTAAAATTTAGTTTTATTTAAAAATTGTTGAAATATTGTTAATTAATTTGTGATTAATATAATTAATAATAGTTATCTTGCCAATTTACTAATTATACCTAAAGTTTTGCTATTTTAAAACATTTATAATAAAATTATTCTAAAAATAAAATTTTGTATGCCTCACTCTAAATGGGCATGCCCATATTATTATAAGAGCTTTTTTGTAATTATGGTCAAACGCACTTATAAGGGCATACAAGTGTATGCGCGGGAATACGGTAAATATAAAAAATATATCATTTTCTAATAAATTCAAAACTGTAAACAACTATTAATTATATTTATAAATATAAATAAAATTAAATATTTTATAAATTAGGTAAAAAATGCCTTATATTTTTCACTCTCTTTCTTTAATTCAATGTAATTTATTATTTTAAAGTTTAACTTAAATTATATTTTTAAATAATATCATACGATTCACAGGTTATGAGAACATTATTTAATTGCAACTTAAAAACAGTTATAGACTCATCGATTAACATATTTTATTCAATATTTTTATTAATCTTAACTTATATGTTGTTTAATCTAATGATAATATATGATATTTCATAATATATCTAATGATAATTCTATATTTTATTTATAATTTTACTAATATTAAAAGCAATTGTAATTTTTATGAATTGAAATTTCAAAAATTAATATCTTTGTAATCAATATTTTTGTTTTTGTTATCTGTGACAACAATTGTCTATTCGCACACATTGTGTGTATATATATATTTTTTAAATCATGCCCAAGGGCTTCTCCCTGCACAACCCAGTCAGGGATCGTCACTTCACCGTGAGGTATGGTGACGAGGATAGTGTCACAGTTTTAAGAGCACACACCT
>JAQFXP010002752.1:0-14211 GCA_034693685.1 Belba bartosi | reverse complement strand
CTGTTAATTGCTTTAATTGTTCTAAAAACAGTAATCAAGTTTCTTAAAGCCGTGAGCAAGTAAACGGCACTCATAGTCAGACCATTCTCTTCAAACATAATCGAAGTATAAAGTTATGGCAAACTAGTTTAATTTTTAAACTTGTTTAAAATCCAAAAATTACAAAAAATAAGAATGATAATAATCTAATTTAATTAAAACTATCCTAATCCAATAGATACAAACATACTGTATATTGTTTTGGATTATAACTAGGGAATTTCTAAATAACATAAATTTCAATTCTGTCTATGCCGCGTCATACAGTATAAATGACAGCTTTAATTCCAAGCTGACAGAATCTAAACCAAGTCAACTTCATTGCTTATCAATACGTATTCTGATTTAAGTTATTTCAATATCTTTGACATTTATAAGATTATTCTTTAAAAAGGTAATTTTTAAATTTAACATCTAAAAATTTATTCTGACATTTATTTCTAAAATATATTTTTAATAATTAGTTAATTAAAAATTGAGATAATTATATTAAAACTTAGTCATAATTTGTTTCAATGTAATTGCGTAATAAGAAATTAAAAATAATTCAGAAATTCATCTGAAATAAACTCAAAGGTTATTACAATTTAATCAATGTTGTTTTATGATCTTTAGATTAGACAACAATTTTCAAAAATAAGACATATTTGGAAAGCAATAAATCATAACTGAGATATCATATAATATTTCATTGTTTGTAAAAATTACTCAAAAAAAAGTTTCGGTAACTATAAGAAAATATTAATTTAGAAATTAATAGAAACATAAATTGATTTAAGTTAACCTTTGGTTTATCTAAGTCAATAATGTCATCCGGGTCAAAGTCACTACTTAAATCGTCACTGCTAGCTTCTCCATATTCCAGTTTCCGGTGATTTATTCGCAAACTTAGCGAATATTCTTTATATCCATTTATAATGAAATTATTTTTTTCTTTTAATTCACACATTTTTTAAAATGATCAAAAAATAAATTAAATTTGAAATTTACTGAACATTATTCCAATAAACAATAGAAAAAATATATAATGAAAACACTGTATAAAAACACAAACTGAGGAAAACAAAACTAAATAAAAACACTAAATACGAGATATTTATTTATAAAAACAATTGTAAAACATTTTGAAAAGTAAAAATCAAAGTAGATTGGTAAAAATGGCTTTTATAACAAACGGGAGATTGAGTTCGAGCAATAGAATCATGACATCCTTATTCGATATTAGACTGCTTTTGAATGATAGCATAGACTGCTTTGAAGAGAGTGAACGAGTGAGAGAGACAACACTTTTTTTCTATATCCCTCTCTTCAATACTTTTTGTATCTATAAGAGTCAAATATTAATATACTGTATGGTAGAGTAGAGTCGAGTCTGACAACTGTTATGGCACTGTTAGGCCGCACCAGAGCTACCAATTATGTTATCTCATTGCTAAACGAAAACAGTTAAACCATGAGATGAAACGTCGTTCTAACCTATTGACGCATTTTTTAAACTGCAAATAAATTACAGGAATCTCAATGTATTTGAAACTACATAATCATTATTACAATTCAAACGACACACAGTTTGGAGTACTCTTCGCAAATGTTTTTATAACAAAATGCTATTGAAGTGTCATTTGAGGCATATGTGAAGAGAATATAACTTATGTGTTAACAGAGGAGATACTGGAGATACGCTGTACTCTGCCTCTGCCAGAAACTGACAAATTATTTAATTTATTATTCGATTAATTTTTATAATAACTGGTTTATCTGTTTTCTAATTCAACTTTCTTCTATTAACTCTGAAAAAAAATCTCTCGACTATATTTTCAATTAACTTGATAAAAAATTAAAATATACAAACATTGAAATAAGTTTTATATACTGTAGTTGTAAGAAATCTATCCTTGATCAATTATACATATAGTAATTTTTTTAAATTAAGTTATATAATATTTAATAAATATTAAAATATTGATTATTTATATCCATTAAACCAAAAATAAACCTACTCAATTGTCCAGGTTAATTCTAATTTTCGAAATTAAATAATGTATTGCTTTAATTTACAGATACAGTACATTACAACATATCTTTCTATTGAATAAAATTAAAAATATGATAATATTGTGATAATATTGCGTTGTATAACAAAAATGTTTCAAAAGATCAAATGAATCATTCGCTGTATTTTCATTAAACAATATTTTATTTGAGAATAACTGAACCGAAAAAATAAAAATTGATAAAAGTTAAACAAAACTTTGTAAAACCACTAAAAATGCACCTGTTTATCAAATTGAAGCTTTTCAATGACACAAACATAAAAAGCGACTTCAAAACAAACATTTCTAACTATAAACTTTTATTTCACAATAAAAAAATTTCAATTTAACAAAAAAACATTTTTATTTTTTCCATTATTTTTAAGAAAATTGATTTAAAGATTAAAGAAAAATCAAAAATATTTTTAAATATATAATTAAATCTCTTTTTATAACAATATTTGCCAATTGTTAATCAGAATTGAATACATACTTAAAACAATGTATATTGTGTTCAAAAATATCGAATAAATTGCAATCTAATCAAAGAATGCGTGAAATCGCAAAAATAACTAAAAATTTCAAAATTGATTCGAAGCCCAGATTTGGAAGAGAGGCGAGTCTTCGTGCGATGCCTTTCACATCAATTAAGGTTAGCCTCAATAATGGCAAAAAGCGCACATTTTTCAGGTTTTCTGTTTGTTATGTCACAGTGAGAGGAGAGGAAAGTTAGACTTTTTAGTTTAAATTTACAATAAATTAAAGAATATTAATGCCGTGACGTCTGACTGACGCAAACGGCAACCTTAGACTGGTTTGAAGGTTGGACCTCAACTCCGATTCCACTCCAATCCCCGCTATTATACTAATAATCAAAACATTAAAAACCTATTTTCGATTCTAATCAACTCTAAGGTTTCAAGTTAAAAAGTTCAAATTTATTTTAATTGCAATCATATCTCAAATGCGCTTTATATTTCATAAAATGCTATTTAAAAACTAAGGTTTAAACCAAAAATTTTAATTCAAATTTTAAATCAAAACTTTTGGAAAAATTCCTCTTGAGTTCCAACAGTGAATATAAAAATAAATGATAAAAATTATTGATTATAAAAAGTAACAAACTAATTAATCAAAACAAGGGCTGCACCTATAATATAATTTTAATTTTTTATTTAATTTATAAAATGATTCCTATTAATGCTTTCCATTCTTATAAACTATTTTTATAACATTTGCAAAGTTAGTGCCTTGTTAATAAACCAACAAAAGTCATGAGTGATAAATATGTTTCAACAAATATGATAAAAATATAAATTACATTTATTACAAAATAAACTAGGCATTATTTACTAAAAATTAAGTTTAAATAATATTAAAACAAATTAAAGAAATAAAATTTAAAAAATATTAATTAAAAAATTGATTTAAATTTAAATTAGTTGGGTGAGCATTAAAGTACAGACAAACTCAATCAAAATTATCCAAAAATTTACATATATAATATATAAATAAATAACTATTAAATAAAAATATGTTAATTTTAATAATTAGTTTTAGTTTTAACTTAAAATAGACCATAATTTTTATTTTAAACTTGTGTTTATACTACGAACAAAAATTTAAAGTAAAAATTAGATAAAATTATTATAAGTTTTATTGAATTTACTGGTTTTAAACTGAAATGCAACTTGGATTAAATTTTTATTATCAAAGTTTAAAATTAAAAATCTTTATGTTTATTTATTTCTTAAACTTAAATATAGTATTTATTTTATATTTAATAAAAGTTCAAAATTTCAAATTTTGATATAAAATGTACATGTATAAAATCTATTTATAGTTTGGTTATATTATACAGTATAGCAAAAATTTTGGACAACTTCGATTGGATTTGTCTGTAAGTAAAACAGCAAATACAATTAAATCAAATTCCAAACTTTTAGCTAGTTCAGATTCTAGGTAGTTCTAGTTCTAATATATTATTCAGATTAAATATTAATATAAAATCATGATCATAATTGCCATAGTATTAGTTAGGTCTAACTACTTGAAAAACTTTTTGCATACATTGATAAAAGAACAACATTAAATTTCAATATTTTCAAACTAACTAAAATTAATCAAAATATTTGTGCTGTTCATTGAAGTCTAATAATTTATAAATAAAATAGTCTATCAATAGAATTAAGGCATGAATATTGTGTTTATTAAGAAATCAATGATTTGTAGATTTGACAAAAAATTACTAAAAAAAAGTATTCCATTCATTCGTAAAACTAAAATAATTTTATTTAAAAAAACATTTATTTTTAGAGATAAAAATTCCAAATGAGACTGTTTAGTTTAATTTCTTTTTTTAATCATAAATTAAAATATAAGTTTTACTATAAGTTCTGATAAGTTTTTAAAGTTCTAAAAAACCTCAAATTGTATTCTGAAAAACAATTTAGAGATTTATTGAGTTTTGAATTAGAGTCGAAAAAACCGAAAACCGATTGCATGAATGACGAACATAAAGCATAAAACAAAGGACTACTCAC
Source organism: Belba bartosi (assembly GCA_034693685.1). Taxonomy (NCBI): domain Eukaryota; kingdom Metazoa; phylum Arthropoda; class Arachnida; order Sarcoptiformes; family Damaeidae; genus Belba; species Belba bartosi. The sequence goes on along the minus strand of JAQFXP010002752.1, from coordinate 9,596 downwards.
TGGAGACAATTTACACGATGTCTGCAATTCCTGTTCGACAAAATCTTCTTCGCCTAATGATGATAGACTGGAAGTGCTCGAAGATATGCTGCTAATGGAGTCACGTCTGAGTAAACTATTTGGCGATTGAGTAAAATAGCTTTCAATAGCGAGCGCTAAGACATTGGAATTTTCGTCATCAGATCTAACATCACTTCTCTATAAGAAAACATTCGATTGGTTAGTATTTGAGTCAATTAATGAGTAAATCAAATGAAACCTCTGATGAATAGTCGCTAATCACAACACTTGGAGTTTCTAAGTGAGGGCAGGAATGAGAGTGCGGCCATATTTCAAAGCCGGCAACCGCTGATTGAGCTTTCGTTTCCATTTTCGCACATTTGCCTAAACTATTGTTTTGAGTAAAACTGAATTTAGAAGTTCCCGAATCAAGTGATAGAATTTTGTCGTCAAAATCGCAGTTAATAAATGGCATAATAACCGCCGAATCAGAGCTATTGGATCTATAATAGGAATACATGTATTAACACTACAAATAAATCAGTAATAATACCGAAGTAGCAATAATGTGCTATCAATTGAATTAATTGATTTGTTATGAGATTAACAATAAGTTAAGACATTAATCATCAATGGATTACCTATGAGAACGAACTTTTAGATTATTGTTATCATAATTTGGTATTTGTTGTTCACTTGTGTCAATCGGACAGTTCGAAGTGAAGCTGTTGGAGTGATCGGACAGTAGGGTCGGATTGTTTTGGGCACATGTCTTATCACAGCTGTTTATATTAGAATCGGATTCCCAGTTGTCTTCGTCGACACTTTCGGAAAGTTCGTGACTAAAGTAATCACTCGGAGACACATCTATAGGACTAGAGCCGCCTTCAGCACTGGTGGAACTCAGGTTCAAGTGGTTCGCACAGAGTCTTAAACTGCTGTTACTTTCGCCGTAAAAAGTGTCAATATTTTGATCAAAACTTTGAATTTTATGAACGTTTTGTGTAATTCTAATGATAGGATTGTCGAAAACAAATCCAAATTTACAATCACTTAAATCGAGAGCCGATATATCAATCATTTTGAGCAAAAGTCTTGCCCTAAGACTGCCTTTGATCTCATTTGAAGAAACCGAACGATTTATACGATTAGTTCGGCTCTTCTCCGAACTTCTGTTGAGAACATGAATTTGCGAACAGGAAAAGCACCGACGGAGCGATCCATAGCCCAGTTCGGGTGACTTCAATGAGTTGAATAACAATTCATTTTTATTTGAAGACACAATCGATGAGTTCGAGTGACATCTTTCAAATAATTGAGTCATAATTCGATGTCTTGCGTCTTAGGGTTCGATTTAATCATTTTGTTTAACACTTTTTTCAGATATTTTATCGAAACTTTCAAATATCCTTAACCTATATTCGAAGAATAATTTGTTATTTGTTTTAGTTTTGTATTTAAGTAACACTATATTCAACAAATATTACCAAACGTTTAATAAAGAGTTTAAACAATTATATAATTATTCGACAAATACACTGACATTCGTATTAAATATAAAATCAATTTTCTATAATTGATTGCAAATAAATCAAATCCAAAAATAGATATATCCTTCGAACTCAGGTTTATATTTAATAATTTGTTTGCAATGACAGCAAATGATAATTATTTAATTGTTCTATTAGAGGCCTCTAAACCAGAGTTGACCGAAGGGGGAGTTCTATCGAATTATTTGAAAATAAATATTTTATCTAAAATAATTTTTTTCTAAACAAAAATTTTGCCTTGGTTTCACTAATTTTTAAAAATCAAAGACATTTCAAAACAAAGTTATAAGACAAACAATATTCCTTGTCTGGGCAAGTTAGCTTGAGTTCTAAACCAATAAGTTTTTAAAGTTAGTTGATATTCTATATGTTTACAATTGATTAATTGATAGAAGACTTAAACAGTTAAAAGAAATGGAATCAATTTCAGAAATTATTGCTTAAAAGTAAAAAATATTTATTGAATTTAAATATTTGCAATACAAAATGTTTTTGCTATCGCATCCATTGATGCAGACCTTGAAGTACTCGGAATACCCTTTTCTCGACTTATCGGTAATTCGAGTGTTATTTATCCAAACGCCTTATGACTTAATTTTTTTTTTATTTGATTTCAGTAAAAACATTATAAAATTTTTATTTAAATAAATTAGAAAATTAATAAACAATAAAAATTAGAAAACAAAAAATTATACAAGAAAATAGAATGTTATGTAAAACATTAAAAATTAGTTTAATTGTTTTAGTTTGATTTAAAAAATCAAAATTTTTATAAAAGTTCAAATTTAATTTCAAAGTGCCTTGTTAATTTATTTATACTTTAATTAAAACAGAGTTAACCAAGATGGGTCGAGTTAGGAAGGAGTATAGCTAGGGGTAAAATAAAAGTTATTTCTCAAAACCTCAAAGGAAATAATGGATGGTAGACTGGTGAACATTTTCCCTCTATTTTGCAATTAAATCAGATTTTAACAAGATTTAGACTAAATTTAGTTTATTCCGTTAAATTTAAACTGGCTTTAGCTTTTGGAATATCCAAAAAATGATAATTTTGTAACCAATTTTCTGGACCAAAACTGAGGCTGTCAGTTTTTGTAAAATGTTCGCTAAGTTTTCAAAGTGAATGTTATTTTGACTATACCCTCTTCCTTTTTTATTAACCAAGATTTTTAGAAATAAATATTCTTATTGGTCTAATTAAAATCTACTTAATCAAAAACTTAGTAATGATTTAACTAGATAAAAAATTACAATTTTAAGTTAATAATTTTTATTTTTATTTTTTATTCAAAAAAATTTGTTTACTTAAAATAGTTAACTTGTTTGTGTAAATTTATTCAAATGAGTTACTAATAATATATCTTGATAAATTATTAATAACATTTAGCTTTATAATGTAAATCAATGTAAATTAAATATAAGTCAATATATTATTAGCTTTATTATTACTAAATATATTTAATTAATTTTCATATTTATCATTTTGAATTGATATTTAAAACCAAACAAGATAGAATATTAAAAGTATCCCATCGTTAAATTTAAAAAATTGTTTAAAATCAAAATACCTGTAAATAGCAATCAGAATTAGTACATTTTAGAAATTAAAATGACTAAAATCGGTAGGGAATCGAGATGTAAATACGTCAAAAATCGGTTATTTTTAATGTAACAGTTTTTACAATAAATGTCAAATATATAATGTTATATCACATTAATTTAAAAATGAATTAAAATGAATAATTATTTGTTTCTTGTATAAAACAATTTTTTATATTTTGCATTTTTAAAAATCAATTACTAATTTTGTTTACATTTTAAAAAAATTAAAGAAATATCTACAAATGTTAAGTAAATTATTTAAAACAATTAATATTTGCTTAATTCGTTATTTATTGTTATTCTTTAAATTAAAATTTTGAAGACAATACAATTTTGATCAATATATTAACAATAATATTTTAATTAAACACAATTTTGTCTCAATCGGATGAAAAACATAATATAAAAATCGGGAATTATTTAAAGTATAGCCTAAAATTGGGAAAACCCGAAAAACTAAATTAAATTAAATTTAGATTATTTTAAACTAAAAACATGCCATTGAGTTAATACGATTTGATTCCAGACAATTATACATTCTAATTAAAATCAGGAATTCCTAAAATCCACTAACTCTGGTAATCATATTAATGTCTAAATATAATTCTAAATCAAATGTAATGTTTAACTCCACCAATGATTACATATCTTGAATAGCGTTAAGAAAATTTAATTAAATTTATTATTAATATAATGAAACAAAAAACACATTCTAATTAAGTTTCACCGCTTTTGTGGATACTTTTTTGTAACAAACAGTAATGAAAAACAATGAGCTAGGTAAAAAATCATTCGATAACATTGTTTTTAGATATTTATTCTCTAATACGAGATTTTAAAAAAGAGATCTCATAACAGGAATGACAGCATTTGATTGATTACTAATTAAACCGATTCAATGTTTTTATTGTTGTTTTATGTTTTGTAGGAAATTATCGAAATTCTGTAATATTTTTAAGATTTATTATTATTATTAGTTTCGGTTTTTGTTCTATTCATCAAAAAAGGGGTCGAATTTCCAGGAGTTCACTACGAGTGCAGCAGTTGTAGTGTATTGTGGTTTTATCGACATTGGAAAACACTATAATAAATTACCAGGATGTTTATTAGTACAGTCAAACACACTTATAACGAACAGGTGCTCAAAAACGGAGATCGAATTACATGTCAGTTATAACAGGCCCGGTTATAATGAACAATGACCGTACTTTAATACAACAATACTTTAGTAATGCAAAAAAAATATTTTAACATTATGAATTAATTTTTGTTGTATATTTTCTAGTAACACAAAAATCCAAAATTAACTTATTGTAACAATTCATGAAATTCATACTAATTATATGATAACTAATTGGTGAGTTTGAATAAATATTTAATAATTTCAACAAGTATTATTGTTGTAAATGTAGAATAAGAATTTAGAAAAAGTTTATTTTAACTTGATATACTACTTAAACTTCAGGTTATTTAGGTTTTGCAAGCAGCTTATATAATTGGATTTTAGGTATATTTTCTTAAAATACTTGCTAGATTATTCGAGACAACCTTTGCAGTATGTCGGACACATATATATACTTTTCGGTTGCATTTTACAGGTCAACCATCATCATTCTCTCGTTAGTATTTAAGGGAATGTTTGATAGTTGGCAAGCAATAGCTAGTGCAATTATTGAGATGATTTGCACAATTAAAATATTACACTTGTTTATTTTATACATTTTTGTAATTAAACACTTATTAATCACTAACAAAAGTAATAATCAAGCAAATTAAGAATAAAATATTTTAAAGAAAATATAACTAAAATCCAATAATTTACTACCGTATATATATAAATTTATATTTAGTGTATATTTGCAACTGACACTTTGTACATTTAACTCTATTTTAAATAAAGTAATACCAAATTACAATAAAAATAATAATTAAAATACTGTATTGTATAGAACTAATGTAAGATTAGAAATTTTTGACATTACAATAGCAAAAATAAAAGTTCTAATATTTATATTACTTGATATTTATTTAAGTAAAATTTTTTTAACATTTTAGCTTAATTTTTGCACACTAAAATATATAAATTAGATGAAGTAAAACTTTTGTATTTGTTGGAATATTACATATTTATTAAAACTCTTCATTAAAACATATTAATTATTAAATTATTTGTTAGTATAGGTAGTATGAGTACAAGCACATGAACTTAATTAGCAAGTCATAAGAATTTGGTCCAAAACATTCAAATCGCATTACCGAATCTGTTCATAAACGGCGCATTAGAAAAAACCCAGCACCTAGTTAGATTCTAATTCACATCTCGTTTTGATAATCAATACATTTTATGCATAAATTAAATATTTAAAAAATAACCCAAACGTTCGATTGAATAGTTTGCACTCAACATAAATAATTCTATTTTCATTAATACTAAATCCATTAGAGCTAGCTATATTAATTATAATTCTACATTAGCCAAATTAATTATTTAAATGTATATGTATAAAAAGTTAGAATCATAAATTCATACAGTTGTTGATATTTTGGGTTTTATTGCAATTTCAAAGTTGGAAACAAATGTTTTGCAACTTTTTATTCATTAATTAAAACAATTTTAACTCAATACTTTGTTCAAAAACATTAAACATTTTATCTTTATAAATTAATTTTTATTTCGTAATTAACAAAATAGTTGTTAAAAATTATTTTTAAAAACTATAACACAGTTAAAATACAATATAGCATAAAATTTTGCAATAAATTTCAATTTTACAACAAATTTCAACTTAATATAGAGCAAAGAATATTTGTTTTGTTCGTAAGCAGAGTACACATTCAAGCATTTGACAAATAAAAATTATTTTTTATGTAAAACTATACAATTTTTTTTAATTCTCGTTTATCTCAAATTGACCTTTATTAATTTGCTCTCAAACCCCAAAAAAATAATTAAAACATTTAAAGAAATTAATACTTGTAGTTTATAATTTTATTTTACATATAATTGGTCTTTGGGTTAATTAAACTAATGTCAAACATATAAGAGACTGATTCTGGTTAATTGGGGTCATGTCGAGCAGGAAAGTTTAGATTTTATTTAATATATGTTTCCTATAATTATTAATTAAATAAGATATTCTGTAAATTTGTTTTGAAAAGCAATGTTTTCAAGCATTGAATAAATTATTTGAAAGTTTCACTTTATTGTACGGTATTTTGAATTTTCCTGAATACCTAAATATTGTACAATATTTATCAAGCTAAGTCTTAACTTAACTTAATATAAAGCAAATAAATCATATTTAGTGATAACTTAATAAAAGTTTAAAAAGCCTTATCTTAAACATAAAAAATTATCGAAACATTAATTCGAGTAAATCTTAATTAAAACATTTTAGTATAAATTTAAAGATAAAACAAAAACCAATTCCAAATGTTTTCGGCATGCGTAATTTTAAATAAAAGTTTGGAAAACTTTTATAACTTATGTTAATAATAAAGATTTATTTAAAATAATTTAATCAAAGTCTGAAAAGACTTATATTTTTATCAAATATTATTAAATAAGAAATTCTGACTAAACTAGTAATTAAACGAAAGTAATAATTAATTTAAGCGAAACTTAATTTCCTTGACAGCTATTATTTGTTATGACGTAAATATGGTTCGAAGTCTCGAATCAAATACAGGTTTTCAAAAGTTTAATACAAGAAAATCACATTTTCATCGGTCGAAAGAACAGTTGTTTTACGAATTTACGTCAACTGAGAAGTGGAAAACCGATTATAAGTTTAGTTTAGTTTAGATTTGATGAGAGCATTGACTCCAAGTTTGTTAAAGTCGATCGCAAATGACCTCAACTCACATTCAATTGCCTCAAACACACCAATACTCCCGACTCCACACGACTTAAAAACCATTAAATTCAGTTTTAATTAATTAAATTGCGATTAATTAGCGCTAAAATCTATGTTTGCGTAAAGGAAGTGCTCGAAGAAAAATAAATACTATAAGTGAAGTGAAATTGAGTGAAAAATAGGACAAAAAGTATTGCATTTGTTTGAGTTTTTAGAATTACTCTCACTTTAGATGAAGACAACTTCAGATCAATTCAATATTTCTATAATTATCAATCATTTAATGACAATTGAGATACATATAGACAATAATAACAGTTATTCGAGTAATTTAATACAAAAGAGTATTTAAGTGATCCTCACCTCATATTTGGTTCAAAACTTAGACTTACATACAGACTGTACATACTGTACATATATATACGTATATAATATCCATTTATTTGCATTCATTTTCATTATATGTTCGCTAATTGCAATCAAAAACTGTTTATTTATCCCACATTTAGACACAGTTCTACTCTTAAGCAGATGAACAACTTGTAACTGGTATTCATAACTTAATTAATTAGCAAATAAGTGAATCTTATGACACAAACTACTAATGATATGTCTGTTTGAATGAAGAACTTGTCGACAAAGTGTGACTACAGAAGTATAGTACAGAAGAGTAGTGTTAGACTGGAGTGGAGGCGAGAGGCGATCCGACCCAACACTCAGTGCAATCAAATCAAATGCCTGTTTGTCTGCATTAACACAACTCAAACTCAATCACTGAATACATGCGCAACGCATACATAGCTCACACACAGCACAGCACTCAAAGCAGTTCTCACTAAACAACCTAAAGTCCTAAACTAACTAAACAGTTGTCAACCAAAAACTTTTTAGAAATAAGGAAGACAGGTTTATTCTCTCTCTCTCTCTCTCTCACTCTCTCCCTCCCTCCCTCCCTCCCTCCCTCCCTCCCTCTATTTTAATTTCTGTTGTCTAATAATTATATTTTTATTTATTTTAAATAGTTTTTACAATGCCAATCATCCATGAAAGCTAAATTTACATGTTTTTAATATTAAGTTTCTTCCCCAAAAAAACCCTGAATGCCCCCAATTGCGGCTAAAACTAATATAGTTAGATTTTAATTGATTTGAAAGTTTCTAAAACAGTAATTAACAATAAACCGTGAGTAATAAACCCGGGCTCATGGTTAGTTAAAAATTGGGGGAAATAAAATAGGAGTAGCAGTATGGCCGGTTTTTGTAGCACTACTACGATTTTACAAAATAATTTCACTACCAAAATTCTTTCATTTCCCCCAACTTTTAACTAAGATTTTAAAATTCTTTTGCTTTAAATGCAGGGATTGTAAAGGGGGGGGATCAGCCAAAAATCCCCCCTGATTTTGAAAATTGGCATTTATCCCCCCCTAGCATTTGGTCCGCGAAAAGGTACCCCCCTCTACTTTTTGCTTAAAATTAGGTTTTTTGCCCAAAATTAGGAAAATTTTCCCTAAATTGGTGCTAAATTCGGTTTATATTCAGTTAAATTAACTAAATTTAGTTTAAACCCAGTTTAAATCCAGTTAAATTAAGTAAAATTTTATCACAAATATATAGATTTTTTGAGCGTTTTTGGAAAAATCCCTTCCCTGATCCCCCCCTAGGTTTTTGGCCAAAATTTTGGGAAAAATCCCCACCCTGATCCCCCCTGGATCGGCCGACCTTCTCAATCCCTGCTTTAAATGTGACTTTATATAAGTTGCCATTAAATTAATCCTAAATTAAAAAAGATGTTTTTGAACTGAGATTAGAGTATGAGTAGACCTATTGTCTTCCCATACCTTAATTACGTCTTTGTAACTATATATTGAAATATTTGATCAAAAAACATAACATTTATATTATTTTGTTTTTTATAAATGGGGTTAATTTTTTCTGAATGAATTTTCTTTAGCTTTTATGTTCCGGACCTTACAGTAGTTCATATATGATTTTAATCATGGGTTCAGGTCAAAATCACTTATAATTTTGAACATTTTGAACATTTATTTTTCTTGGAGTTTAATCCGCAAAAGCTTACACTCCCTCAAACTGCCAAAAACCGGTAATTTTTTTAGTTTTTTGAACAAAATTAAAAAAAAATTTCTTAAATTGGTGCTAAATTCGGTTTAAATTTGGGTTACTTTCAATAAAATTTAATTAAATTGCATTATAATTATAACAATTGTTAAATATTTTAAAAATAAATCTCTTCCCTGATCCCCCATAAACAAAATTTATTTGTTATTTAATTTTTAAAAAATTTTAACTTTTATATTATGTGTTTTAAAACGAATATATGTGTATTTAGAAATAAAAGTTTTGATTATTATAATAGAAAGAAGTTCAAAAGTAAAATTTATAATAAAATTAATCTATGAATTAAGTTTGAGTCAAGGTATTTTTTAGATACATTCATCTCAGCTAGCAACGCAAAAAAGTCTTTGCTCATAAACAGAAACTTTTTAAATCGGGCAAAACTAAAAAACAACCCCCTGAAAATATTTTAACTCAAATCAACTCATAGATTAATTTTTAATAATAGATAA
>JAQFXP010002751.1:0-14219 GCA_034693685.1 Belba bartosi | reverse complement strand
TTTTTAATTGATTTGAATGCTTCAAAAACAGCAATTAACTTTCTTAAAGCCGTGAGCAATAAACCCGGACTCATGGTAAGTTCTCTTGCCTAACTTTATATTAAATCTATATTTTAATGTATTTATGCTAAATAACGTTTAATTAAATTTAAAAATTATAAAAACTAAACTTTGAATAAATAATTATTTATTGTTTTATTTAATTTCTTATTAAATTGATATCTTTATAATCTAATATAAAATAAATGCCCATAAAAGATGATATTGCTGAGTTTCGTTTGAATTAATTATATAGTTTATTTTATGCCTTAAAAAAGATAAATCAAAAATTGATCGTTTTTATTTTTACAGACAATGAATAATAAAATTGTTTTATTCAATTCATCCCTTTTCGTGTATTTTCTCAATTGAAACTCAATTCAAATCGTTTTGTAATAAATTGAAAAATTCTCTATACTCTCAGTTAACTATTTTTTTTATATATTTTACTATAAAAATACAATTTAATAAATAATCGATTCTAAGTAGAAATTATTTCTGCATTCAATCAAAAGAGCTATTCTGATGCATAATACGAAAAATTGAGTTAATACAGAATATTTAAATAAATGTCAAATACATTGAAATTAAAACAATTGAATAACAATCTGAAAAAGTATCAATGAGTAATCGAAACACAAGCCATTATCGGAGCAAGTTGGCCGAGAACATATCGTGGGACGACGCGACGTGGATACTGACCTCATCGTTTATAATCTTCACAATGCAGACCGGGTTCAGTCTTTTGGAGTCCGGAAGCGTTCGGCGCAAAAATCACGTCTCGCTTATACTGAAGAACTGTTGTGATCCTCTGTTCAGTGGTTTGGCCTATTGGACACTCGGCTACGGACTATCGCTCACAACTGACACCAGTTATAAAAACCCGTTCATAGGTTGGGGTCAGTTTATGGTCGACTCTACGGCTGACAACATGGGTCAGCTGTTTGCCAGCTATACCTATCGGCTGTCATTAATGACTGTTGCGACGACTATAGTGTTGGGAGCGATGGCCGAGAGAATCACATTCATTGCTTACTGTGCTTTCTGTTTCTTCATTACAATAATGTTTTCAATACCCAGTTATTGGATTTGGTCTCCAAATGGGTTTCTAAGACAACTCAAAGCTGTCGACATCGCCGGCTGTTCTACTGTCCACTTAGTCGCAGGTATTTTCTTAATTAGTTTTAAATCAAATATTTATTTAAGTGTTTTTTTAATTATTTATCTGTTGCAGGAATTTCTGGTTTAGTTGGCACATATATTCTTAGACCACGATTAGGCAGGTTTTCAAATAACCCAGGCAAGTTTTCTATGAGCTCTCCAACTAATGCTCTTTTGGGTACATTTATGCTTTGGTATGTTTTAAATAAACTAAGAAATTCAGTACAGCTTTGCGTTAAAGTCTTTTAATTGAAAGGTGGGGTTGGGTTGGATTACACATGTCATCAACTTTTGGTATTTCAAACAATAAATGGAAATATTCGGCCAGGTTTGTTTTGCACTCAACAAATAAGAATGCTTAAATTGGAACTATCTAATCTGAAACGAAGTTTCAATTTATTTAATTCCTATTTCTATTCCTATATAACAAGCAAACAATACATTGTATAACAAGATAATTATTGTGTAAATGTGTTGAATGTACTGAATGTGTTGCACAGGTCGGCCGTCTCAACAATCATCGCCTCATCCATTGGTGGCGCGAATGCACTTCTATTGAGTTATGTGTTTATGAAACGAAAATTCGATATAAAAGTATTCATTTGTGGACTCCTCTCTGGACTCGTATCGGTTTCAGGTGGTTGTACTCTATACCAGCCCTGGGAGGCATTACTCATTGGCTCTGTCGGCAGTTTATTATCGATTTCTAGTATTCCTTTCCTAAGATTAATAAAAATTGATGACCCGATCAATACCGTATCCATTCATCTCTTCGCTTCTATATGGGGTATGACTGCAAAGACACTCAAAGATAAACTTAATTCAATTCATGAGAAACACAAAAAATCGACAAAAATATTGTTTCGGAAAAAATTGAATTATTTATAATTTTAAACTTAAAAACAATTTTATTACAGTTATTGATAGAAATATCGAGGTTATCAAATTTAATGATATCCTGTAAATGGTTCTTTATAAATTTAACCCAGCTTGCAAAAATACAGTTAAACTCCTAAATGATAAATTTCTAATTTAAAAATTTGAGTTGATGCTTTATTGATTTTCAGATTTAATTCGATTTTATAAATTAAGAAATGATTTACAGAATTTCTGAAAATTAGAGTTTTGAAATATCAACTGGTTTAAATTGATTTTAGTCTGTAATGTGGTTTTGGGTCATTTCGGTTGTATTCTCTCAATACAAAACTCAATGCATTTTTCATCAGATCTAAGTTTAAGGCATTTTTATTCGATTTGATATATTTATATCTTTTTTTCCTATTTTAGGAATGATAGCACTGGCAGTAATGGTCCAAAAGGACACTTTACTTCATATGACCCACAATCAAATGGGAGTCATATACAGCGGATCCTTTCGGTTCCTTTTAGTACAACTGCTCTCTATTTTAGTAATCAGTGTTTGGTCAGCGCTGTCGACTGCACTCGTTCTTTACTGTATTAGCTATGGGACCAATATTCGGCTCACTCTGGACCAGGAACTAAGAGGCGCCGACTATATCGAACATAACACGTCGTTTGAAGCGAATGACGACTCGTTATTACCGCAAAATACTTCACTAAAGACATCGAAATCAGAGGCGAGAATGCGTTTGAAGAAAGTTTTAAACGCTTTGAGAGCAACGCATAGAATAAGTACTTATCACAAACACTCGTTTATAAAGAGACAAATCAAGGAAAATCAGGCGAAGACACTGGCCATGTCCTGGCCTAAGGGCTCTCTATTACCCAGAATTTATATTTAAGTTAACAATATTTTAAAATGTAAATTGTTAAAAAGAAGGAAAAGATTGACTCAAATGAAAGTCAAATGAAAATATTAGGAATTTTCATGGATGAAAAATTTCTCTAACAAATTAACTTGATCATAAAACTGATAATATAACCGGCATATTACTATAGTCTTATGCTTACAGATTTAGCAGGTAATTATTTAATTGTTTTTTAATTATCCTAGGAAGTTCTTTAATAACATAAAATTATAATTCATATAATAGTTAATTGCATTTAAATGCATTAAATGTTTAATATTTTAGCCATTTATCACTCGATTCAAATGTTATTGTTTTGTGAACTGAATGATAATCTATTGCCGTTTTGATAAAATGCGACACATTTTCAGTTTATAGAAGTTTCGTATAGTTTGCGAGAATTCTTGAATTTAGATTATATTTGATATACAAAGTATCCGAATTTCGATCTCTAATTCGATATATCACTTCAATCCGTAACTTATGATTGAAAATTCAATTTAATATCAAACGCTCTAAAAGTTTTGATTGTTTTTGTGTCAATTCAATATCGAAACATATTTTCATTTTTATAAAAAATAGAATAAAAATCTATAATAAATAGAAAGAAAAATATGATTTACTTCTCATTCATCACACATAAAGTGAGTGTAAATCACATCAACTTTTTTCCCAACAATTTTCACATCAGATATATAGAAAAAAAAGTCGTGAAAAGGAAAGGCAGAAAACAATATCTTTCAAAATAAGAAGAAAAAAGAAGATTGCGTGTCTGTCCTCCTGATGATGGGCTTAGGAGTAAAAAAACACAATTCGGATAAATAAGTGCAAAAATCTTTTTATTTAAAGATATTTATTTCAATTTAGAGAAACAAAACATTTTATATTTGACACAAAAAGTTTTTTTTTCGAAATAAAGTTTTTAATTTATAAAAAATATATATTAAATAAATGCACACAAAATGTTTGAATATAATTGAAATAAAATATCGATTTTATGAATTAAACAATTAAATGAATTAAATGTATTTTTTATGTTTATAACATTAAGTAATTATGACCTCTCTTTGGCATTAAGTATAGAATTTTATACATAATTTCATATTTCTATATAAAAAGTAAAAATTCAATTTTCTTATTCGAGTCGACACAAAAAAATACTAATTATTTATAATAAATGGAAATTAAACAAAATGCACAAATAATTTGGTCCAGAAAAGCTTAATAAAAAATTTGCCTTAATTTAAATTAAAAATAAAATAAAATATCAATAACTTAGTAGTAATGGTGTCGAAGCTATGTTCTACTCATTAGAACTTAATGTTTGATCATTTGTGTGACGGCTCTATAGAATGCTTTATGAAATACTTCGAATGCAATAATCATTAAAAGTATAAAATAACTGACGACTAGTTTAACGTAAAATATTTAAATTGCTATTAAATGCCATAATAACACTACTAAAGCACCGATAAGTTTGTGTTAATTATATAAAATTTTTAAATATCTCTTTATTGTAATTATAATAACTTATTCTCTCTATAAGTAATATATTTCTCAAATAATTTGTATATAATATACAGAAATATATATAGACTTCAAAATTGTTTTAATTTAATGCGTAAATCGAGAATAATTTTCATTAATTTTTAGTTTTTTAATTGTTTTCAATTAAAAAAGTCTTATATATTGGAAGAACTTGAATGGACAGCAAGTGTGACATAACCTGCGTTTGTGTAATCAGTTTTAAAATCAAATTTTTAATTGACTTTAGATTTGAGTTTCCCATCAATTGGCGAATCTATACATTAGTTTTGGACATTTGTATGAATAAGAAAAACAAAAAATATTCCGTTTCTTATCGAACAATACGTTTGATTCCTTTCACAACTCGAAGTGATTTGCATTCCATACAAAAAAATGTTTGAATTTATAGTTTAGAAAATCCGACAAACATTTCAATCGCTTTAATCCCATAAACAGTTTTGTTTGAATTGAGTATAGAATTGAAAATCTCTGCACTTCCGACATGTCTTAATGCCGCACCGGTAGGTCAACAGTTTGGATGTGTTGGCGTCTTTGGATTTGCAATACTTGAGAGCACAGGGATACCAAGCGATGCACATCTGGAGATGACACAAACATGGCTTCCATTGAGAGTCGCTGACAATACAGGTTTGGACGGGTTTTGCGGTTCGATTCTTGTGAACTGAAGACGTCAGCGAAATAATATCGCGATTGAGAGCTGCAGTCAATTCGACAAACAATAAGTTATTAGTTATAGTCTTTAGTCTATAGTATATAGTATAGTGTCAACAATAAAGACATTAACCATTAGATAGTTAGCAGTTTATAGAGAGTTAAGCAATAGTTATGGCTATACTGTAGTACAGTGTAGTGTATAGTGTATTGGAAACTACACATATGTTTGTGTGAATTAAAACAATATTTATTCTAATAATTATATACTTTTTTCGATAGAATTTTTCTTATCGACACAAACGCAATAGAATAGAGCGATAGAAGGGAACGGAACTAAACGACTGTTTGTTTTGATTACCTCTAGTGTTGGCCCAAAATCGCAAATCGATTTCTCGAGTGAACGACGCGTTAGTCGCGTCTGAACAGAGTTTTGGCAAATGTTCGGATATTATGGAAGACTTGTCGAGCACTACATTCAGATCCATGTCATAAAACTCTTTGCCTTTATCTTCTTCTGGTTGACGAATGGCTCCGGGATTTCGCTATTGAATTAATACCAAATTGTCAACAAAACAAACACAAAAAATGAACTTTTGGTCAATAAATACATTCTCCAAATGTTTAATCTATATCTCACTCAACAATCAGTCAATTATTGGATGCAATTCGAAACACAAGTCCTAATCAATCGCTTCATTTGACAAACAATTGTATCAATAAATATGTCAGACATTCAGACAAAAAGACTATCGAAACAAATGGATCAAATCGAACAAAAACACAAAATCGAGAGACAATAGAATGAAATAAATAGCGAATCGACAGAAAAAATGATTTATCAATGAGAGGAACAGAAGAGAAGAAGAGAAACAAAATAAGAAATTGTGAAAAGAATAGAAGAATAGAATAGAAGAATAGAATAGCGAATAAAATGTTGATATAAGGGATATGTCGGCAGACAGTGATTGAAAGATTGCCAAAAATGGGGACATTATATAACACAAGAATAAAATTGAAATATATATATCTGTAGAACAGTATTGAGAAAATAACAAAAACAAAAATCCATTCAAATAAGACATTAGACCAACAAATAGAGAATAACTCTATTCCTGACAACCATTTCATATGTAGTAACAAAACATCAGAAAAAGTTCAGTTTTGAGCACTTTTTTGATTCGAAATATCAGTTTGACTGCCAGTGCAGTCGTAGGTGACATACCTGACGTAGTTTAGACATCGCATCGCTTGATATGAATTCATTTCGCGGCAAATGAGTTACAAAACAATAGACTTTGTACTGACTTTCGTTCAAGTCCTGTTCTCCCAATCGATACATTCGGTAAATCTGGACTTCCTGTGCATTCAAAGCAAAAAAAAAGGACAAAAATAACTATAAATATAAACTAAGATTCAAACAAAAGTTTAATATAAAAAAGAATATTCTTTATCTGTAAATAAAACTTAAACTATAACTAGTGATCGCTCTCGAGCCAAACCAACATGTCAGTTTTAAATTATTAATGTGTCCAAGCTACAATGCTACAATGTACTGGGCAAGTTTTCAGCAATGACACAAAATTGTTCTAGTTATCCGTCAAATAAATTTTTTCTGTTTTTGCTCGAAATATTTAACCAATTTTTTGGAGAAAACTTTCAATTTTGTGCCAAATTTCTTAAAAAACATATTTTCAAGTCTTGAGATAATTAGTCAAACAATTAGTTCCTCTCATCCCCGACACTATCACCCAATCGCAAGACTAAATCTCAAATCTGATTACAGTTTGAGCTAAAAATTCAAATCTATTTTTGTACTTAATTACCAAAATATTAAATAAAATTAAAGTTTTTTTTTAATTTATGAGTAATTAGTAGTAAATAAAAAAATGTATTTAAATAATCCAATTAAACAAAAATTATTAATAAAATAAATATCTAATTGAGACTCAAATGTGGAGAAACTGGGCGCTCGGGTAGGGCTCGGGTACGGCTCGAGTTCGGATGCAATCATTAGTTATAATATTTTTGTCCACAAATTGATTAATAATTAATTAAATTAAAAGATTTTTTTTGTGCAACAAATAAACAAATAAATTGATTATCGATTGGACAGACATTCAGACATTTGGACGGAATGACAGCAAAACATATAATAAACGCAAAGAAAATCAATAAATAAATCGATTTTTAATACAATATTTAATAAACAAAATATCAATTAATTGAATACCGCTTTGAAATCAATGAATTGAGTGATGAGAGAGCCGTCGGTCTCGAAGTACTCGACACTAATCACATCTTCGGTGGTATTGGCGGTAATCACTTCCTGATGTACTTCTTCGCCACCATTTTTCACATTAATTATCAGATTTTGTTCCGAATTGTTGTCAGATATTAGTTGAGCCAATGATTGCGATATAAGTATTGATAATATGATTGCAATCGAAGAGTAATTACAAAAACATTTCATCTGTTTTGAAGACATTTGCGAAACACAATTGCAAATCAAATCCAATCAATCAAATCAATACACAGTTCTTGTTGTGGTTTTTGGCCACACATTCACTCAATTGTTTGCCAATATTTGTCTACATTTTTCAGTTTAGGTCTACAAATAAATATGAATTAAAAAATAAATTTAAATTAAATATAAAAATATAAACAAAACATTTGGCGATCAATGGCTGGCTTTAGTCAAACTGAACGCCAGATTCTATCGATATACAGGTTTCGCTCGTTTCTGGAAATGCACTTCAAATATAATTCTAATTTAATTATTTTACAGTTAATTATATTAATTTTGTTAAATTATTATTGATTTATATTTAGTTTGTATTTAATAATGTTAATTTTAATATTTCAATAATTATTAAAAATTATTTCCAGTATTTGTACAAAACTGCAATTTATCATCTCTACACTCCTCTCAGCCAAACATTGAAAGCAATTCTTAGTCTCTCATTAAAAGGTTTGTTTAAATTGACGCAAAACTTAACAAAGTTTTAAAGTCATCAAAATTTTCTAATTATATAATTAACATAAATCCAGTCTTTAGAAAATTTTTATTTCTTTTGCACTAAGTCTTACGTCAATTAAATTTTATTTGTTTTTTGTTCAAAGTTTGTAATAAATAAAAGTTAACTTAATTTTAAAAAATAAATTTTTTTTTTGCAAATCTATAAATTAAATATTTAATGAATTTTGTCTTTATTTGAATAAAAAGTTTATTTAATTTGATCTGATTCTTAGAAAATCACTTACTTTCTAACTATTATCTTATAAATTGTTAAACAAATAAATAAAAAATTTATTGTTATTTAGGATTAAATCGAAATAAATTTTTAAGTAAATGAGGAAATTCCGAAAAATTCTTTTAATTTATTTATTTCTAAACTTTAAATAAAAATAAAGCAAGCTTAAAAAATACAAATTATTTATTTAATAGTGTTTTTATCTTAAACTATTTAGAGTAGAAAAAAAGTTTTTTCTCAAACCCATTAACTTATTTTGGATAAAAAACATAAAAAATAAAATAATACTTACTTTTTGAGTCTCAATTCACGGAGAGGGGAGAGAGAGTATGAGAGAGGGAGTGGGATAGATAGAGAGCAGAAAAAGAGTCAGAACAGATTTTCAAAAGTATAACTTATTTTTATTATATTATTATTATTTTTTTCAATAATATTGAACAGAATTGCGAAAAAAGTAATTGACTTATCGAGAAAAAGTATTAAAATTTATCGACACTTTTCTATTACTTTAAAAAAAACTATTCTATAATAAAAATGCAATAATAAAGACATTGAGAAAACAGAATCGTCTATTCATTTAATGCCAAAAACAGAAAATTGATTTTCATTTCCCAAATAATTTATAAGTTTTAGGTATAGTTCAGATGAGAAGAAGTGGAAAAATGTGTTACTATTTGTTTGGCGAGAAATACAACTGAAAACTGATGGAGAAGTTTCTCAGAACCAACTGTTCTTTACATCAGTTTGAACTGAATTGTTTGCCAGAATATTCTGTTATACCAAAGCTTTACACTTTGTGTAGTGCTAGTACTAGTCGGTGCTCTCTCTCTCTTCTCTCCTCTCTTTCTCTCCCTCTCCCTCCCTCTCCCCTCTATCTGCTCTCTCTGTTCATCTCATGGCATAAAATATCGGATCAATACTAGTAGTGATGTCTTTCAGTTAGTTTAGTATTAGTGAACCACTACTAGTACTGCTGTTCTGCGCACTTATCTTTCAGTCCTTTCTCATCCAGTTTTTAGTTCTAAATCTATTCAATAGATTCTTCTTCCCCTCTGAATAAGTTTAGTCCTCAATGTTCTGAAAAAGCCATTTATTGATAACATTTTATTTATACATTTTTTCATTTGCCATAAGAGAAAAATATTATTAAAGTATTTCTAAGGCTTTGAGCAAAAGATAAGAAACATTTTGTGAAGTTTTCATTTGAATTATAGCCAATTTCTTGTGTTGAAATAAAAATAATATAATTTGGCAATAGTTTGTTTGAAGAATATTCTGTATGAAAAAATTCTTCAAATATTTTATTAGTGAGAAAGTATGCAGAGAATAGTGACATAAATAAATTTTTTTCTGAACGCGTTGTCATCGACTTTGATCGTAATATAACTGTTTTTGTCGTTTTTGGCTGTACTGAAACTTACAAGTTAGATTGAAATTATTATCAAAAACTTATTTTTTGATTAATTATTCGCTTCGCATAACGTATGGCAAAATTTAGGCTTTTCGTAAAGAATAAAAAAATATGTATTTCGGAAATTAAAGTTTATTCTGAATGTTAAAGCTCTGATAGCAGCCAAACGCCTGTATCGCCTCATTATTTAATGCCATTTAAAATGACTTTGTCATGAGATTTATATACATGATACATTACATCATTATAGTTTGACATGTCTAATATTCTGATTTTACTATAACATTTATTTTATAATTGTCTACCTAATAGTTGTTAATTAAATTTAAATGTTAATTTTAGCTAAATATTATAAAATAATTTTTTAGTTTAATATAATTATATTTTTTGATATTGATTGATTAATTTATTATAGCCAAATGTTATAATTAATTAACTTTATTTTGCATATTTTTATAAGTGTTTTGGCTCAAATGCTTTTAATTTTGTACAAACTAAAATATTAGTTAGAACAATTTTAGTTTAAATTTGTTGACGCCTTTCCTTTTTAATCTTAATAAACAATTTATTTAAATATTCAAATAGTTTTATAAAAGTTAATTTAGTTTTACATTTTTATCAACAAAATATATTACTCTATATGTTATGTTATATACATTCAGAATAACTAAACTTAATTCAATATAAATTGAATAACTTCTGCTCAAAAGTTTGTGACTCTTTTCAATCGAAATTTTTTATATAAGTTATTAAACATATTCTGTATAAACGAAATGAATGAAGAAAAAGCAGAAAATTCATTCAAAATTATTATAATAAGTGTTTGGAATTTGAAATTTTCTCAACTTTTATGCTTTATATTAATTCAGTTTGACAGTAGACTGAACTCTAAATGTGTTCACATAATATCGTGTTTGAAAAATGTTTTTTATTATATTTAAATAAGATTTACATGAAAATAGAGAAAATTTTCTTAATAGCAATTCTATTCTGTTGACTGAACAGAAAAAATAATAAATTTTAACAAAATCTCATTTTATTTAAATATTTTTTCGCATAAAAAAGTGTTTCATTAATCAAAAGTATAGCACAATTTTCTACACCCAAAATGAATTCACTCTAAATGTTAGGAATTATTTATATACTCCCAAACAATTGGTTTACTGAATAAATGGATTAAATTTTTCATTTTATAAAGTAAACAATTTTTCTAATATTTTGTACAGATTTTCAAAGTATAGAAATTTTAGTCTATTTTTAGAAATTTTAATTTTAAAGAAAATTTTCTGTTTAATAAAATACCAAAGGTGTTTTTGGCGGTTTTCAGCTGAATGTTTTGTATAAAAAACATCAATCATTACTGTTTTTGATTAAAATTTTATTTATACCAAAATAGTAATATTATTTATGTTTTATATTAAAATATTTCTTTTGTTTTGTTTAGGAAAAGACTTTATATAAATAATTAACATGTTAGATTATTTAAAATAATAAATTGTAAAAATATTAATCAATTAGAAATTTGAATAAAATTATGTTGAAATAAATTATTAAAATTTTTTTAAGACAAATATGCCTTAAGAGATTTTAGCTAGATTTTGTTACTATGGGTACAGCTATTATTAGAAACATTGTGTAAAAATCAGAAATAAAAAACAAATTTTCACTAACAAGTAAGTTTTGCAAACTTTTTATTAAGAAAATTGTTTTTGTAGTTTAAACTAAACACATGCTTAAGGAATATAAAATGTTTTAAAGAATTGACTTAAAACCTTTGAGATTTAGTGCTAGTTTGAGCCTGTTGAATCAACAATAGCACGAGCACGAGAGCACAAACTAGTCTCTTCAAAAAAAATAGTTGCTAAGATATTTGAGTTTGTATTACAAAAATTGGATTTAAGCATTCAATCAACATGAACATATGCTGTTCTCATTGAGTTTTAAGATGGGTATTTTAAAACGCTAAATTGAATAATATGTTGTATTCTCATTGAAGCGTTTTAAAACACTTAAATTGATAATTTTGTGAAGTCATAGAATAATCGAATTTAATAACAAACTATCGACAATAAAAACAATACATTAATTAAAATTTCAATTTTTATTTATTAATAGCGATATTTGTATTGAAGAGAGTTTTATAAACACTATTGCTTTCTGATTGCGGTCTTGAAACAGAAACCGTCTGAAAGCGTTTTAAACTGAAATCGTTTTGAGCTTGCTGTTTATTGAATTAAGGTTATTGAGGCTTTAAATCACTAAATTTTTAAGATAGGTTTCTTAAAACTCAATGAGAACAGCATATTAGCTTTTTTAGAATAATATAATTTTATAAAACTAAATGGAAGGATTATTTTTAATTAAAAAAATTTAATTTAATTAATTTTGTTTTATGTAGGCTTTTGTCAAAATAATTTTTATAGCATAATACACTTAGTTCTAAATAAATATTTTGTAAATTTTTAAAAATTTCTAAATTTTATTAATTAAAATATGTTATAAAATAATGCGTTTGAAAAGAAACAGATTTCTTGACTCTTGATTAGTCAATGGGTGGAGGAATATGAAGAGTGTTAAACACCGGGAGGGATGAACTGATATGCATTCCTTTTCTTAAACATTACTGTTATAAAAGTTAATTATCATTCATATAATTGCAAATATGATTCATTAGCTTTTGTTTAGAGATGTGTTGATTAAGAGTATTAATAGCAGTTATTATTTGTGAAAACATTCAATTCAAGCATAAAACAAATAATGAGAATAAACGCAATTTAACGCTAAGAGTACATTGAATTAAATGAAAAGATTTTTTCAATAATAAAAAACAGGAGAAAAGAGTACAAAACAAATCTAATTTAAATGTCTTGAAACTGATAAGTTATGCAATTTAGATGCAATAGCGTTACAATAACTTAATTCTATTTGCAAAGAGATCTTCTCATCTGAAAGACTTGATGTCAATCGATATTTTGCTTTCGAATTATTTTCATTACTTTGAGTCAAAATTTTCGCAATTTTTTCGCCAAATTTTTATATATCACATAAGATATGTGCGAAAAGTTATTTCTCGCACGCTCTCTACGCTCTGATAAATATTTCGGATCAATATTTTGGAGTCGAGACCAGCTGTTGTGCACTTTTTGTTGTTCTGTTTTTCGGTAGTTTCGTGTTTGTTGTCATAAATCACTATTGGCTTCGAATGCCAGCATCTCTAGTCATATCACTTTTTAGGCTCATTAAGTAATCTATACTCTATAGCTCCGGCGCCAATAAGTTGCTTCGAATCCCCTCTCCAACCGTCAATTCCAATACAAAATCATAGATCTATTCTTTTGATTGCATTTTCCTTTGAGTTTAGGTCTAAAAAGTCTAACTCGTTTGATATGAAAGGAAAAGTTTTTCTTTATTCCTCGCATTGATCTCTGCATTCAATAGTTTCCGTTTCTATCTATATATTCCTATTTCACTCAACTCTCTATCCTTTTTACTCATATAATGTCTTATAAGTTGACCAACTCTTCCATTCTATACATCTTTAAACATATCAATTGGATAGCATATGAAAAACTTAGCCTCGATTTAGTCAACTCTTCAATCTTTTAGATTAAACTCAAGTGTATCTCCAATTTGTTCTCTATTTACTAATTGGTTTATTACTCCTGAGTCCACACAATTCAATGCGATTCTTCCAAATTACTATTTTTCTATTATATAAAATCAATAATTTATATATAAAAATAGCGATCACTTAACTAGACAATCGATATTTAGTTATTCAGAGTTTAATAATAAATATATTTAAATGCCATTCAAATATGCCTTAGCAAAAACAACCAAGGTTATTCTATAAATAGAGATAGATTGTACAAATAGATTTTTATTGATTATTAGATAAAAGTTTAAAAAAATTAAACTACAAATAAAAATATCATAAGATTGATATCAATTGTGTTTTAGAGAAAATATTTATTAGCAAGTGATTTATTGAGTCGAAATACCAAAAACCCTATCATTTTTCAAGAGATCATCGCTTGAACACAATAATCACAGGATTTTGCTGTTGAAAAATGATCCAATTCCTTTTATCTAATGCAACCAATTTTTCTTTAAAGTAGACATAAAAAGACGTTTAGATTTAAAGATAAAATTTAAATATTTCTGAAAACAAAAATTTTTGTTTTGTTTATTACTTTAACTTATTTATTAAAAATTGCTTGAATAAACAGTTTAATAATTAACTAAAATTATTTAATTAATTATTAATTTAAAATTAATTTTTAGCTATTTTTACAATCAATTAAAAATATATACAGTGCCCTTCAGATGTATGTCCCCAACAACGATGTAGTCACAGTATCCTCCAAACCAAACATTTTTAATTAA
>JAQFXP010002750.1:0-14220 GCA_034693685.1 Belba bartosi | reverse complement strand
TATCTTTTTCTATTGAAGTCGAATTTTCAAAAATCGATTACTCGAAAACTATTCGGAATAAAAAAATTTTAAAAAATAAGATTGTGTAGAATTTTTCATAGATGCTAATTATAAACAAATCAGTTTATTTTGGCAAAATTTTTGAAAATGCTTTTTACTCTTTTATATAATTAATTTTAATTATTTAATTTATATTTATAATTTCGTTCATATATTTTAGACCCAAAAATAAACGTAAAAAGCGTAAATAATGTTTGCAAAATGTAGCTTGCTTAAGTTTATTCACATTTGTGTGTAATTGACCTATAATCTTATTTTAATATAAATAAAATTATCGAAACATTATTCCAACATTTCGAAATTGGTTGAAATTATTTTTATAATTCATTTAAAACTAAAATGTAATTTTTAACAATGTAATAATTTACAAAAAATTTAATTTTTACAAAATTTTTCACAAATATTTTCAAAAATAACAAAAGCTATACAAATTTGCGTAGATTGCAATATTTATATAAAAACAAGGATAAAAAAGAAAAGAAGCCAAATATCACTTATTATTTATGAGAACATGTTTCAAAGAAACATAATTATGAGTATCAAAGTTAAACTTCATTTGATTAATAAATTATTAAACAATTATAAAAATAAATGTTTTAATTAATAAACTGTAAAATATTTATTTAAAGTAAAAAAAAATAATTGCCTTTGTTTTTGCTAACTAGTATATTTTAAATACTTGTAAGAAATAATAATCATATTTTAATATATATTCCAGTTTTATCACTAGATTATAATGGTAATTATAGCCGACATAAGTAAGCTAATAGTTATTATAATTATTATTGTAACAAATATATGCGGAGCCATAGCCAAAGTTAAATGTTTGTTAAACATAATTGTTAAAGTATAACTTTTACTTTGTACATGGTAAAACTTTAAGTCTATGTGAGATAATACAAAGAATGTAGCATACATTGTTGAAATATCACACGATTCTTAAATGTTGTGTAACCTTTTAACGGTTGTAATTCTGAAATACGGGAACAACTATAATTTTTTGCAATTTATAAACTTTAAAATTTGAATTTAGGTTTTTCTTTGCTATAATTATGAATAAATTTTGACTTAATTTAAATAAAATATAATAAGATATTAAAACAAATATATTAATTAATCTTGCTTACTATGTTATATAAGTTTTATTTTGTTTGAAAAGATCTAATAAAACTTTTAAACCCAAATTTTATAATAAATTATCAAAAATAATTTTACTCAAAAAAACATAATTATTGGTATTAAAGTTAAACTTTTTTTGATTAACAAATTATTAAACAATTAAAAATAAATCTTTTAAGTAATAAACTGTAAAATATTTATTTAAACGTATTAAAAATATAGCCTTTGTCGCTTACACCAAATTATATTTTAAAAATATTTATAATATATAAATATAAAATTTTAATATAAATTACAAGTTATAACAAGATTTTAGTCGTAATTATAGCCGATATCAATAAGTTAATAGCCATAATAAATAATATTGTAACAAATATTTGCAGAGCCATAGTCATAGTTAAAATTTGGGTATACATAATTGATAAATAATAAATTTTTTTATATATTGAAAATTAAATCTCAATTTAATTATTACATAAATTTTAATGTAAAGATTAGTAAATTATATCGACATTATGTAAACAAAAACTTTTATTATAAACTATCAAGCTTATGCAAAGTTCCAGCTTATCTATAGCTTAGATTTTTTCTGAAAATTTTTATAATTTATTGTTATGCTTATACATGCTTATAAATATGTATTTAATATGTTTTTAATATACTAGCGTTTTTGTATAAAATTTTAATATAATTTATATAGTTTTGAAAAATTAAAATTAAAATTTGCTATAACTTATTAAAAAAATACTACTGTACTTTTACTATAAGATTGTAATTTTTTAATAATAATTAAAAATAAAAATAATAAATGTCTTTTATTATTATAATAAAAACTGTTATGATTTACAAAATTACTGTAATATTAACAAATTATTAATTTTGTGTTCATAATAAAATAAATAAACTAATAAAAATCAACATTTTATTGATAATTTAAAAGTAATTAATCAAAAATTTTTTTATTAAATTTTTTCTTAATTTGACTTATTATTCAGTCAGTTGCTATTGTTTTTGACAAAATATAGGATGCTTAAGCTTATCACATTTATTTCATTTGTGTGTTATTGACTTATAATCTAATTTTGATATAAATAAACTTATCGAAAAATTATTCCAACATTTCGAAACTGGTTCAAATTATTAGTATAATTTATCTAAAACTAAAATGTAATTTCCAACAATGTAATAATTTACAAAAAATTAAATTTTTACAAATTTTTTAAAAAATATTCTCACAAATAAAAAAAACTATACAAAGCGTAGATTGCAATATTTATATAAACATAAGGACCGTAAAAGAAATTACACCAAAAATCACCCAGTATCCACAAAAATATGTTTTAAAGAAACATACATATTGGTATCAAAGTTAAACTTTATTTAATTACTTTATTATTAAACAATTATAAAAATAAATCTTTTTATTAATAAATTGTAAAATATTTATTTAAACGTATTAAAAATAAACTCAGTCTTATTTAGACCAAATTTTATTTTTTAAATATTTGTAATAAATTATAATCAAATTTTAATATAAATTACAGTTTTATTACAAGATTATAGTGGTAATTATAGCTGACATAAGTAAGATAATAGCTATAATAAATATTAATGCAGAAATCGAGGAGGACTGCCGATCCAAGGGGTGGATCAGGGGAGAAATTTTTGTAAATATTTTGGCCAAAAACTTAGGGGGGAACAGGTGGGGATTTTTTGTCAATATTTTGGCTAAAAAACTTAGGAGGGGATCAGGTGGGGAATTTTTCCAAAAACGTTCAAAAAACCTATATATTTATGATAAAATTTTGCTTAATTTAACTGTATTTAAACTGAATTTAAACTAAATTTAGCTAAATTAACAAGATTTAAACCGGATTTAGCACCAATTTAGTGCAAAAAACTCTAAAAATATGCCGCAGTCTTCGGCGGCCGGCAATTTGTCGAGGGGGTACTTTTTCTCGGACCAAATGCTAGCGAGGGAATAAATCCAAATTTTAAAAACCATAGAGGGATTTTTGCTAGATCTTCCCCTTATCGATCTTTGTATTATTGTAACAATATTTTGCGGAGCCATAGCCATAGTTAAAAACAAGTTAAACATAATTGATAAAGTATAACTTTTACGTTGTACATGGTAAAGCATTAAGTATAAAGATAAAAGCAAAGAAATTCAATTTATTTAATAAATAATTATATTGAACATTAAATAAGTATTGCATATTAAAGACTAGTATATTATAATTAATATATACATAATAGTTATTTGTAATCCTGGCGCCATTGAGCGCGTTTAAATGATTTTTTGTTTAATTATTGTTTTAACGTTTATTATAAGAAAATTAAAATCATATATTAAAAAAATTTAAATTTTAAACACAATTTTGAATTTGTTTTATATTACATTTTAATGCAGATATGACAAATATATATAATTGATAAAATTTTATCTATAAAATACAGTTTATATTCTAATAATATAAACTGTAATTTTACAAAATAAATTTATAAATTATAAATATTATAATTTTAAAAATAAACTGTAATTTAAAATTTATTAAAATTTTAGTCTAAAATTAAAAATTTTAATAAATTTAACTACTTACAGACAAATCCAATCGAAATCGGTCAAAATTTTTTGCTATTAAATAAATTTAAATTAATTTTAACAATAGGATAGCTTGTATATTTTTAATACTCAATTTAAGTTTTAAACTAATATTAAACTTAAAATAGATTTATTTTAAACTTGTGTTTATTACACATATTTTAATTTAAACTAACATATTTATAGTTGTATTATATAGCAAAAAATTTGACCGACTTCGATTAGATTTGTCTGTATTTATATTGTAGCATACATAGTTAAATTAACATACTATTGTTAAATATGTTTTAACCTGTTAATGACGTAATATTACTTTTGTTTTTGGTGTTGGTTTATTGAGAAATTTAGTAGAAAATTATAGATTTAGATTATAACGCATTGCCGCTAATGCTAACGCATAGGTAAAAATTGTTTAGCATTAGACTACTTTAAGTCCATGCTAATGCATATAAAGCATAAATTATGGTTATAACGCATTGTTGCTACTGCTAATGCATAGGCAGACACTGTTTAACATTAAGATTTAACACTATATAAAAATAAGGTCATGTAAACAACTACAATGCCTAAGACAAATTTTTGCACTCCACACTATGGGAGTAGACTAGTGTAAAAACAAGCAGCCAATAGTGTTAATAGTGACTTATTTAGAGATTTGTTTAAAGCAATGGGAGAAAAGTGGGCACTGCGATAGACGCAGATTTGATTGCGCTTTAACATTATTAGCGCAGATTTAGTTAAAGACAGATTGCTTTGTAGAAAACTAAGAGTTTGAATTTTGAAGCCGAGTGGTTGCATTTTTGCTATTGACTGTTTTTATTATAATTTGTGTATTTGTTATATTTTAGCTTTGGGAAATAAAGATTAATATAAAAAGTAGGTTGTTTAATTTATTTCTAAAATTTAAGATTGAGTTTTAGCGTGGCCGGCCTCAAGAATCCGAGCGAGAAGCTTAGTAGATAGTCTTCGGTTTGTACAGATCTGTATACTTGCAAGTAGTGGACGGATCTGTTAGTTTTTTAATCTTTTTTTAGGTTTCGACGCTGTATTTGTTGGCCAAAAGGATTACATCTTACCAAAATATTATCAACAATCGCCGCAATAACAGTAAGCCGACAAAATCTAGAAGGGACGATTTGAAACACTAGCTGGAGACGGGCAGTGCCACAACGTTCAAACGGTTGGATTTGGTGAACGGATGTGTTTGGATGTGATAAAGGACAAGAGAATACAGAGTAACAAAATCGGGACACGATACGTTTAACCGAGTTTATAGACAGAGCTGAACGTTACAATTTAGTATAGAGTGTACAAATTTTTTACAAAAAAAAAACCTTAAATGCCCCCAGCGGCGGACATAATACAAAATTATTTTTATTTAAAAAAATGTTTTTAAAAATTGTTATTATTTAATATGCAATGAACACAAAAAATAAAAATATTGTTAGTATAGTTTGAGTTTACTTCATCTAATAAGAAAATGATTTTATCGGCTTAACTCAAATTTTAGAATATAATCTATTTCATAAAAAGAAAATTTTTTAAATTGTGAGGAAATAGGTTAAAAAAGATTGTAATACTGGTAATACTGTATAAAAAATTAGTTTATTTAATTTATATTTTTGAAATTTAAAATTAAATTTTAACATATTTTAAATTATTAGTTATTTTAACAAATTAATATATATATAATTCATAATTTAAATTTTTAAAAATTACCGTTTCTATTATTAAAATATAAAATGTAAATTTATATGAAAAATATAATATCAATATACAGACAGTTTCAGAAATGTGTGATCAAAATTGAGGTAGTAGAAAAAGCTGCACTCTAGACCAAATCATTGTACGGCTAAATAAATCCTCCATTAAAATTTAATTAGCTGATGTTTTGCAATTTAAAAAATAAAATTAAAAACGTATATATAATAATAATTATTTAAAACATTAAAAATATGATTTTTAAATGCTAAATTAATAAAATATTAAAGTAATAATACTATTATACGTTTATAAAATATAACTATGTTTATTATAACATAATAATTACACCTGGCTAATTTTTAAAAGTATAAAATTATAATTATTTTTTTAAATATTA
Organism: Belba bartosi; assembly: GCA_034693685.1. Taxonomy (NCBI): domain Eukaryota; kingdom Metazoa; phylum Arthropoda; class Arachnida; order Sarcoptiformes; family Damaeidae; genus Belba; species Belba bartosi. The sequence continues at coordinate 8,335 of JAQFXP010002750.1, read as the reverse complement.
ATTTAACATGTACAAAGCATACTTTTATTAATTTATCTAATAATGCATTAGTTATACATGTTAAATTTTACGTTTTAAATTGCAAAACATAAGCTAATTAAATTTTAATGGTAGACTTATTTAGCCGTACAATGATTTGGTCTAGAGTGCAGCTTTTTCTACTACCTCGATTTTGATCACACATTTCTGAAACTGACTGTATATTTATTACATATTTATTAAACTTTAATATAAAATTCACTCCAAATTGTTTAAAAAATTCAAATGTTTTTAATAAATAATTTTATTTTTCTTAAAATAATAATTTTAAAAATATATATTATTTTTTAATTTGCCGTGGGCACCAAAAAATACAATCATTGTAAGAAAATCTTATATTGTAAACTTGTTATTTGAAAATTTAATTTTGCAAATTATTTGATGTTTTTTACACTTATTTCAATTTAATTTTACTAAATTTAATATAATTTTTTATTTATAAATTAAAACTGAATTAGTTAAAATTTTGTTTCCTGAGATTATAATTTTAGATATTATTCAAAATTTAATATACAGAATAATTTATATCATTGATGTTATATGAAAATTGTTTTAGTATTCAAAATAATTTTATTATTCCAAATGTCATTAAAAACAATAATATATTAGGTATAAAATGTTTTTAATTTTAATATAATAATAAATATAATTTTCGGATTTAACTATATTGTGTTATCTATTATCAGTTAGCATTAAATATAATAACTTAATAATCAAAGCAATATATAAGATTTTATTTTAAAATTTATATTAAAATTATTTATACACATTTTAAATTAATAAATTATTTTATAATGAGAAATCGTATAATTAAAAAATTTATCAAAAATTTTATTTATGAAAAAATTTAGGCTAAAGTTTTGTTATACTGTAATTTATAACTAAAAATATTTTTATATAATAAAGAATGTTAAAATGTTATTTTAAAAAATTTATTTGATTTCAATACTTTTAACTTAATAAATTAAAATCATTATTTCATAATTTTATTTAACTGTTTAAAGATAAATTTTAAAAATTAGCACAAATTGTTTTTTCAAAATTATTAATATTAAAATTTAGCAAATTTGGTTTTGATTTGTTTTTTATATACAGTGCCCTTCAGATATATGTCCCCAACAACAATGTAGTTACACTATCCTTTAAACCTTTAGTGCTAACAATTGGCCGAAACGGCCAAAATATATAGACGTTGCTTAGCATTTTACAAAAAGCTTCTAGCTACGTGCGATTTCTATATACATTATTCATAACTTAAGTTACAATAAAATAATTTATAATTTAAGAATAATTGTTTATTTTCATAAATTTTCACAAATAATCAACAGATGTGGCCACAGAATAAAGTGTTTGTTAGCTTTTTATACCATTTGTTAAACATACAAAAACAATATATCTGCAAAGGCCAACTCGGTCAGCTTTAGGCCTATGCAGATATATTGTTTTTAAATGTTTAGTAAACAGTTAAAGATTTAATTAACTCTTTTGAACTATGAGATGTTGCCATAACTGAATATCAATATCATAAATGTTAAATAAAGTTTAAAAATTATGCTTTATTTGATATGAATTTTATGAATTAAAATTTTGATTTCGTATACAGTAATAAAAGTTCACCCAGCTAGTACATTGATTTATTGTAAAAAGGAGAAAAATAAATCTATATTTTAGCAGCTTAGCTTTAAACCAAACATTTTTCTTAATTAACCCATTCAAATAAACAAAACTGACTAGAGAATATTTAGAAATACAGTTCTTTATATACCGTAAATTTTCTAATCATATCACTTAAACTTTAACTAAAATTTATTTTAAAATAATGTTATTTTATTATTTGGCTTGGCGTTTTGGAGCTTTTTGGATTCTTTTTCTATTGTAGTAGACAGTGACTTTGGGGGGGGCTTTATAAAAATAAATTTAAAATAACAAAATATGCGAATGTCGAATAATATAATGTCGAATAATATAATTTCGAATATGCTAATGTCGAATATGCAAATGTCGAATATGCTAATATCAGATATGCTAATGTCGAATATGCTAATGTTAAATAATATAATGTCGAATATGTTAATGTTGAATATATTAATGTCGAATAATATAATGTCAAATATGTTAATGTCGAATAATATAATGTTGAATATGCTAATGTCTAATATTTAATTAATTTTATTTAATTGATTTTTTAAAAATCCGTTTAAAGTCACTGCCTACTACAATAGAGAAAACATCCGAAAAACTCGGAAAGTACAAACCAATTTATTATGAATATTTTAAACTTAAAATACCCTTTTGATCATAATTTTATTTTTCTGATATTTATGTGTCTACGTGTTTGTCTCTAGTTTATTCGCATGTTTACATTTATTTGTATTGTTGAATGACTACACGTTCTAAAATATTTTTTATCGTATTGCTAGTTTTTAATGACAAAATTATTGCACATGTGCCTTATTATTAATTTTTATATATAATTATATTTTGGACACAGTTTTGTTTACAATTGCAAATTACTTCAAATATAAATTAAAAAAAATAATGTAATGCAGAATTAAATTAATTATAAAATTTTTAATTGCGGTTTTAATCTTTGTTTTAAAATATTTAAGTAAATTTATTTAGCGCTTAACAAGTTGATATGGTTTATTGAGTATTTATTTACATTTAAATTTTTTTAAATATTTTTCCTTAAGTTATAGAGTTAATTAAAAACGAAGATACTGTGATTACATTGTGGTTGGGAACATATATCTGAAGGGCACTGTACAGTATATTAAATAACTTATAATAATCAAGTTAAAATATTTATAATATTCTTATTGTTGTAGTAAACCATATATCGAATTTTGAAAACTTGTAAATATTATTTTGTAAATTGTAATATAAATTACAGTTTTATTTTAAAAACTTAAATTGATTGATTTATTTATTATTTATTAAATTTATTTTTATTATTTTTATTACCTATAAGCTTTGTTACGCAACACTCCATTGGATATTTTCTTAAAATTTTAAAAAACTAAGTTAATCAAAATAACGTAATTGAGTTTAATGTTTGTAATAAATTAAATAAATTAATAATTCTAAATACATAAAATTTAAATTGGTTTTAGATAACGTTTAAAATGATTTAGATACAATGTGTGCCAAACGAAAATCAACGAAAAACTTACTTTTTGTTTACTCAGTTATACGGAAAGCGAATGACTAAGAATGTAAAATTGTGTCGTGATTGTGTCAACTTAGTATCCCGTTGATAACTGAAGGAGCATCTGAAAATTCACCCGGCCGCGGACGGTCTAGGATGCATGTCACAATACTTAAATGTTAAATGAACCATTGTAGAATAGTTTAAAACTAAATATATATGTAAATAATTGTTTCCATAATCACTATTTTAAAACAAAATTAATGTGTTTGTAATAGCATTATTGTTTTTATTAAAAATGTCTAAAATTTAAATTACAAAAATAAAATTTGTATTAATTGTTTTAAAAAATTCAATCAATTTATTAAATATTTAAGCTAATTTTAAAAAACCGGATAGTTAAAAATTGAAAAATGATAAATTAAATCAACTTATTTATTTCAAATTTTATTATAAAGTAAATGATTATAACTGACATAAAAATAGCTATAGAAAAAAATATTATTTTACTTATTATATACAAATTTAACTTCGTAATTGAGCCAATCTTAACTGTTAACATTGTTCAATATAGGTATTTATAATCATAAACATAAATGATTATTTGTGTAATTGCCATGGCAATAGCATAAAAGAAATTATTTGATATTTTTATTATTTATAAAATTATTAATAAATTTATGTAATAAATTTTGTTTTAAGTTTGCTTTCTTAAAGAATTTAATTAGTATAATGCAAACTGTTATTATAATAAACTTTTATAAACTTGATTTAAAGTTTAATTTTTGCGAAATCACATAATTTAAAAAATATAAGAAACTTGTTTTTCTTGTTAAAATAGTACAAACTAAAAACTGTAGTATTTTTAAATAATAACTTTTGTTGACATTTTTATTTTTAGAACAGTTTCAGATAGTAACTCTTTCTTTTGACAGTTCTCAAATATCTAATTTCGTATTTTCAATTCATACTTAAATATAAAATAATTTAACTGCTTGTTACATGTTTTTAATTTTAATTACCAAGATAGTTTTACTCAAAAACATAATTTTTTGTATTTATTAAAATTAAATTTTATCTCAGTATTAAATCATTAAACATTTATAAAAATAAAACTTTTATTTAAGAAGCTATAAAATATTGCTTTAAAAGTATAAAAAATAACCACTACCAAACCAGTCTCCAAATATTGTTTATTAAATATCCGTAATAAATATTTATCAAATTTTAATATAAATTACAGTTTAATCAAAAGATATTAATCGTAATTATAAACGACAGATTTAAGCCAATTAAAAAAATAAGAAATATTTTAACAAATATTTTTGGAGCCATATTCATAATATTCACAACAGTTAGCATAAATGTTTATATTTAAAATTACAATGGCAACAATAATAAGAGCAGACAATCAATTAATATAAATTCATCTAATATTTTTATTTAGATATTTAAATTTTATATTACAAGCTATATTATCTTTTTTATTACTTAATTAAATTTTTTTAGCTTGCAATTTCTTAAAAACAATTTTTTATTTTTGAACTATTCATATAAAATTTAATTATTTTTATACATTCAAAATTAATTTTTAATCAACTATAACAAATATAAACTATATTTTCTTCTGTAAAATTTTTAAAAAAATTAAAAAAAAATTATTTTAACATAATCTCATAAATATTTGAAAATACTACAATTTGTTAAGTTAAATTTTTATTCTATTTCGTTTAGTTTTTATTTTATTAACAAACAAAATTTTTAGAGAATTTGTTTATCTTGATTTGAATAAAATTTTACTTTGTTACATTTAATTATTTTTAAATATTTTAATAAATATTTTTTGTGAAAATGTGAATTAACAAAATAACTTACTTAGATTTTCAAATAAATATTTAATAATTTTTAAAATCAATTTTAAAATAATAAACAAAAAATTATGGGTAAATCTAATAAATAAATGACCGCAATTATTTTATATTAATATTACATTTAAAATATTAATAATTATTTGAAATTTCAAATGAAGATGTTAAAATGAATAGAATTAATAAATTTATATAATTAATTTTAATTATTTAAATTATATTTATTATTTCGTTCATATGTGTTATTATAATTGTTTGGTAGACTCATAAATAAATATAAAAAGCTAAAGCGTAAATAATGTATCCAAAATGTAGCTTGCTTAAGTTTATTCACATATATTTGTGTTTTATTATCACATATATTATTACATTTGTGTGCTATTGACCTATAATCTAATTTTGATATAAATAAAATTATCGAAAAATTATTCAAACATTTCGAAACTCGTTCAAATTATTTGTATAATTCATTTAAAACTAAAATGTAATTTTCAACAATATAATAATTTACAAAAAATTAAATTTTTACAAAATTGCAATATGTATATATACACAGGAACCGTAAAAGGGAAATACGCCAAACCCACCTTTTATTTACAAAAATATGTTTTAAAGAAACATAATTACATTTAACAAAGTTATACATCATTTGATTAATAAATTATTAAACAATTATAATAATAAATCTTTTAATTAATAAACTGTAAAATATTTATTTAAACGTATTAAAAATAAACACTTTCTTATTTGAGCCAAATTTTATTTTTTAAATACTTGTAATAAATATTGATCATATTTTAATATAAATTACAGTTTTATCACAAGATTATAGTGGTAATTATCGTAAAATCTAGGTTATTATTCAATCTGGTGTATAAATCTCAAGTCATTTATTGACAAAAATTGTAATAATTTTGTTGTATAAATCGCACAATAATGCATTTAATAATGACTCTGATTCTAATTTCGATGGTTTCTAATCATAATAATTTTTTTTATATAAATTGGAATTAATTTTAAATTTGTTGAAATTTTTTTAATAAGTCGAAAATTTATATTTTAACCTAGATCACATTTTAATACATTTTCGAGAAAAAAATGTATATATAAATATGATCTGGACAAAGTAACACTATATCGGAATTGGGTCAAACAATTGACTCAAACACCTAAACTAATGTTTTCAAACGGTTCAATGGGAGTAAACTAGCGTTAGTATAAACAGACAATAGTAATAGTAATGACCTACTTTTGAGCAATAGGAAAATAGTAAACATTACAAGAAACGGAAGTCTGAGTGCGCGTTAGCATTATTTGCGCAGTTTTAGTTAGCGACAGATTGTATTGTTGGACACTTCGACTTTTGTCACAGAGCTTAGTGGTCGCATCTCACTACATTTTTAGTTTAATTTGTATATTTTTATATTGTATTTCTATTCTTTGGTTTTGTTACAATGAAGACTATATTAAAAATAAGTTTTGTTTAATTAAATTAGAAGTTTGTTTGAGAATTAGCGGGCGCCGGGCTAAAGGGTACATGCGCGCCGCCGAGGAGTTTAATCTCCTGTTTAAATAGACCCGATTGCTGGTAAGTAGCAGCCGGAGCTGCGAGGGTTCTAATATTTCTTTTCAAGATTTGGTACTGTCGTTTTTAGTTGTAGAAACACGCCTTACATTACAACAACAAACAACCACAAGTGAAACAACTACAGGACACAAACAATATTTATGAAATAAGATTGGAACGCTGATCAGAGATGGGCAATACCAAAATGTTAGGAAAGACTTAGTTTGGCACAAGAAAAGACGGAACAGGACGAGACGAAGAGAAACTTAGCTAGACGAAATGCTTCTCCGGATCCGGTTAGGACAAATAACATTGCAATATAATTGTGCGCTAAATATAAAAAACAAAAAATATTAAACTTTTAATTAAATTTTTTTAAAATTATAAAACAAATCAAATATTTCTTAATTTCTTTTTTTATTCAGTTAGTGCTAATGTTTTTGACATTATTTGTTTTAATTATTAATTAAATAAAATCAAAATAATTTTTTTAAAATTAATATTTGAATTGATTTGCGAACTACTAACTATGAGTGAATTTATTTTGTCGATGGAAGTTTGCATAATAATTATTATTTTTATAAACAATTAAAATTAAATAAAATTATTTTTTGTTTTATAGCCGAGTTTATTTATTTTTAAAATTTTGTTAACATTTATTTTTTCTAATATTATACTGTATTTGTGCATTGTACTTTTATTATCAGATTGTTATTTTTTCAATGAAAATATGTTTTTAATTTATTAAAAACAATAAATGTCTTATTTTATTATAATAAAAACTAATAAAATTTACAAATTATTAAAATTTTAACAAATTATAAATTTTTTGTTTATAAAAAAATAAATAAACTAAAAAAACAATATTTTATTAAGTATTTAAATATAATTTAACCTAAATTTTTTATTAATTTTATAATTTTTAACATTAAAATAATTGATTTTAAAAATTATTTAGTTATTAAAATACATTTATAGTTAATTAACTAAATAATTAAATTGAAATAATTATCTATTATTTTATAAAATATTTATAACTGATTCGAGTTGAGCCAAAATTAATTTTGAATGACTAATAAAGATTATTTAAAAATTTTCAAAATATATTACAGTTTATTTAAATTTTATATAATTTAATTATTTAAAATAAATTTATTCTTGTTTTTTTACAAATATTTTTTATTCTGTTTTTATAATAAAATAAAAATATAACATTAAAATGTTATAAAATACTAATTATTTGTTTTGTTTAAAAAATTAAATTTTACATTTCCACAAAAAATAAATTTTTTACTTTAAAAACAAATGTGCAAATAAGAATTATAAATTAATTGAAAATTATTGTTAAATTTTTAAGTAACAATGGAATGAAGCTGAATAGGTAGAAAATAAAAAATAATAAAGTTTTTTTCGACATTTCGAAGTAGGATGGTTTTACTGTTACAATGAGTTAATTTTTGGTGCCCACGATCATTTAAATAATTGCTATTATTTTTAAAAACAAATCTTAACAAAAAAATAAATTTTTTATATATTATCCGCCCGTGTTTAAAAGGTTTTTTATTTAAATAAAATTTTTTAATTTTAATGTTTACAAAATTAATCATAATATTTCAAACATTTAAAATTTAGATTCATATTTTATTTACTTTTATTTTACAGTTAAACAAAATCATAGCATTTATTTAATTTTACTAAATATTTTTCTATAAA
>JAQFXP010002749.1:0-14221 GCA_034693685.1 Belba bartosi | reverse complement strand
CAACCCCAATGAAGCACTTTTTACATAAGGTATATCTACTGAAGTATATACTAAAATATACTTATTAATCAGGAATCGAGAAGGTTGGCCAATCCAGGGGGATCAGGGGAAGGATTTTTCCAAAAATGCTCAAAAAACCCATATATTTATAATAAAATTTTGCCTAATTTAACTGGATTTAAACCGAATTTAACACCAATTTAGGGAAAATTTTTTAATTTTAGCCAAAAAAACCAACAAATTTGGCGGCGGCCGGCATAAAGTTAAGAGGGGGTATCTTTTTGCGGACCAAATGCTAGGGAAGGGAACAAATCCAAATTTTTAAAATCAGGGGGGATTTTTGCCTGATCCCCCCCTTCTCGATCCCTGCTTTTGATAGAAAAAACTAGGTTGAATGGGTTGTTTGCATTACTTCATATACATAACTTTCTGACTGCACTTTGCTTTAGATGACAAAACGCAGTGATCGTTGGAGTAGGTGTTAGCTAAATCCACTAGTTGTCGCTCGTATTACTCACCTTGACAATATATTTTAATAAAATTTTGAAATATGATAAAAATACAAACTTTTACATTTATTTTTTCAATATGTTTTCATGGAATAAAAATTTAAGAATATATAACCAAAAACGCATTTTTAGATATATAAGAATTTTATCCATTCATTGCAAAACAATGAATTCTATTGAAACTAAAACAGTATTCACACAAAATGTATGTCTGAATGCGATGTTTGAATGAAAAATAGAAAGAATTACTTTGAGATTAAAGATTGTTTTAAAAAAAGATTTTATCTAAAAGAATGGATACAATGTTGAGAATCATGTGAAGAGATCTGCGGATATTTTTATTTATTCGTTCTTTCAATGAATATTTTAAACTTCAATAATGTTTGAAACGGGAAAACGACACAAAAAATCATTAATAATAGCGAATGTGCTCTCAAATGGGATTTGGAGAAAATTTTTGAAAAAATACTTTACGGCTTATAATTTAATCATTTTTTATCCGATATTTTTTAATCCCAAGAGTCTACCGAAAAATATTTTCGATTTTATCTCAATCTAATCTAATTACTGTTCCATAAAAATACAGTAAATAAATAAATAAATAAAAGTTTATTGAAAACCTAACCAAATAATGCAAATGATGTTTGAAATCAGAGTTTTTTTTTCTACTTTTATTTAAGGTTTTTATTTGAGACAAAGTAGACTTAAAACACATAACTATAGACTTAAAGACTAGTAATACAAATAAATTATTTTGATTAATGATTGGACAGAGAATACAATACAATAGAAAAGAATAGAAGAGAATGGAAAACAGAATTGAGTTGTTATGCAAATAATCAAAGCCTAAGCCAAACTGACCGCCAAATCAATAACTGTTTAGATTAGGTTTACTTATTTCTAATTACCCAAACATTTCATTGAATAACACATTCAATCATTCGAATGCTTTATTCATTTGAGTATTCATTTAAAGTTAGTTAAGATTATTCGTAAAAAGTGACTCAATTCTTATTTTGAGAACAAATACTGTCTTAAGTTTTATGATAGGCTTAAAAATAGCTTTATTTCGATTCTTATTATTGCCTTTTCTATCATCAATAATACAAAGACTACGAAAGCAGGAAATTAAAGCGCATTTTCGCTATTGATTTAAATTTTAAAGTTCTGCAAATAAATAATTCTTAGATAAAGAATAAATAAATAAAAAAGACGTTATATCCTAATATGGCTCAATGTATTAGTAGAAGTTGGCCCACATTTCTATCAGACATTTCTATTTCATTTCAAATAGATAAATAATTTTTTAAATTTTTTAAAAATCTAAATTGTTTTAAATTGTAATTAAAGGTATTTATTTTAACAAATTTTTTAAAATTTTATAATTCATTATAAGATATGCCTTTAATTTTTTAAAATGCAAATTTTAATAACTAAAAAAATTTAATTAGATAGTAGATTAATTGATTATTAATTAATAATTGACTTAATTTTAATTAGAATTGATTAATAAAATTATTGATTGTTTTGAAATTAAGTTTAGGAAAAACTGGCGGAAAGTTTGTTGTATTAGAGTATAATAAACACAATTAGATACTAAACTAATGCAGTTGTTATTCCAAACAATCAAATGGATTGGCACTGAATAAATCCAAATGCGCTCTAATTACACATTTCATTGCATTATTGGGTTTCACTTCAGAATAATGTCATATATTCTAAGTTTGGAATTATTTTGCATTAAGTCTAAGAATAACTTATTGTTGAAGTTTTCAATTGAGAAACTATTTCTATTTTAGACATTCGTAATCTTAATCGACTGATTAGTATTGTTTGAAACAAATTTATGTTTATTACGAGTTTCTGAATATAAATCAAGTGAACAAAAGTGCAAACAAAATAGATATGATTTGAAAATTATATTTTATGCTATGATTCTCTCGGAATAGTTTTTATTTATGTTCGCAAAAGCCATTCATAAGATGACGACAACAACCGAATCAATAGAAAAGGGAATAACTTATAATCGATGCCAACATTTGAACGAGAATTTAATATAATATTGCACTAAAAGATAAATAAGAAAAAACTTTTTTTTCCAATAAATTGAATTCAGGGCAAAATTCATCAATTGTTCAGCCAATTAGAAAAATTGTTATCAAAATAAAATAAATATTTGATAGCATTATAGCATTTCTTAATAGTCTAATATTAGTCGAAAATCTAAACTAAAAGAGAGATTGTATTGATTTGAAGCAAAACAGTGGAGAGAGTCGAGAGAGTCGAGAGAGTATAGAGAATAGAAAGAGTCGATTGGCAACGATTGGAAAGAGCAGAGAATGAGCTTCTAATTCAAAAATTGATTTTGTATTAAAAGAATTTCTCTTTTTTCATGAAATGAAGAATTTGAAGCATTTCTTATTCAGAAGTTAGAGTTTGGTAAAAGAGAACGAATTGTTAACATAAAAAGTGATTTATATTAAGGCAACCGTAATATTAGAGATTTGTAGCATTGGGTCGATAACCGGCTCATAGAGAGACATGTCTGCCATTTGACCTGCGATGGGCATTGCACTGAGCTCTGGCACTGCACTGGGCACTGGACTTTGGCTCTGTGCAAATGGTCAGTGCAGTTAGTGCAAAAACAATATCATTTATACGTTAATACATATAATCTTAGACTAACAGCAATTTTTCGGTCACTTATCAAACTCGGGTCACTCGTCAACACAACATTGTATCCCATTTTGAGAACTACCAGAACTGCCGCAAATATTAGAACTAGTGTTCCAAACGTGATATCAGAATTCCAAACGAATAGCACTCTATGTTTATGACCGGACGTAATGCCGAAAGTCTAGCATAAGATTTCTCTCATTTATCACTCGATTAGACTGTTTTGTCGCCATTTCTTAATCCAGTTTTCAAATGCTCTCTATTTTGCAAATTGCGTATTAACTGCTGTTTTGTCTTAAGTGAAAAATCACTGCAAAACAAAATTAAATTAACCAAAACATTGCTTTAATTTTCTCATAAGTATAACTTTATGTTATAACCAAGATCTGTATAAACATATATATGTCTTAGTGTCTGAGTAAATCAAACTCACTGTTAACAATAATTTTGAAGTAAGACTTATGTTATGCAATACAGCAATACTATTGTAGGCTTTACTGTCACACACTCTCTGCGCAAAATCTTTGTTTAACGCGTGTGGCAGTGAAGCACACAATAGTATTGTTGTATTGCCCAAAAGGTCAAATATATCAAAAACCATATTTATACGAATTTTGGTTATAAGTTATATCTTTAACTTGTGATTAATTTAAAAAATTATTTTTATAATATTTTAAGTTTTTAGATTTATTGCTAATTTGTTTTGAAAGTGTTTTTTTTTATTTATTGTTTTTATATCTTTTAGCACTGATAAGAGTACTGCTTATCGATTTACAAAAACAAACCGTTTTATATTATATGTCAAAAACATCTGATTATTGTTTACTAGATATGCGCTAGATACACTTTAATTGTTTACTTTAATTCAAAAATAAAATGACACAAACTAGAAAATAAATTTTATAAATGAAAAACATTATTAATTGTTTTACATAACAAATTTTTTAGCGCAAGTAATTTCAAAATATAATTAATATTTTGTTAATATATATTATGTTTTATGTTTTAATCAATAATTTAATAATTAATAGATATTAAACTTTATTTTACAATAAATTTTATAATTTAAAAAATAAATTGCTTAAACTTTTTTAAAAATATTATTTAAATATTTCAACAAAATAAATTTTAGATAATAAGTATAAATTAAATCACATTTTAAAAATATATTTGAAAAAATAAAATAAAAAATTACTAAAAAGAGTTAATTAATCTTTTAGTACGAGAATAATTGATTACATTTGAGAAATATTAATTAAAGTTTTTATCTTTTATTTAATGTAAAATTTGTTAATAAATTTTATTAGTAAAAAAAACTAGTTATACTCTAATTCATTATTTATTGTGTCAGTCAACATTTAAAATATTTAATTTAATTTAAATTTTATTAGTTTTTGTAAATATTTTTATCAGAAACATACAAAATAGAGTAATTCTATTTTGTACATACTTTTAATGAATTAAAATATTAATATAATTTTTTATTTTTAATTAAAAAAAACATTCAAGAGATTAAGTATACGCCAAAGAAAGCAATGAGAAGTTATTTTTCAATTAAAATCAATATTCAATGAATGTTTATATAATTTAGTAAATGTTATTCTCTTTATAAATGTAATATTATGTATACAAACCGATCGCTACGACACAACGTAATTTAATTAAATAATGAATAACATTAAAGAAAAACTAATTATACAAACATTGTGTCATATATTTTATTATAACTAATTTATTATAAATGATTATCACATAAATGCGTAAAACTTAAAAATAACTTTTAAATGTATTATATCAAGCTTAAGCTTTATTATTTTCTAATTTTATTTTTTCAAAAAAAAAATATTGAAAGTATTTCGAATATATGAAAGTTTTTAAATTTTTGTATATTTTGTTATTTATTTTAATCAGGAATTGAGAAGATAGGCCGATCCAGGGTGTATCAGGGGAGGGATTTGTCTTCTAAAAACGCTCAAAAATCCATATACAGTATTTATGATAAAATTTTATCTAATTTAACTGGATGTAAACCGGGTTTAGCATTAACTTAGGAAAAATTTTCCAATTTTAGTAAAAACCAAAAAAGTCGAAAGGAATACCTTTTCGCGGAACAAATGCTAGAGGGAATAATGCCAGTTTTTAAAATTAAAAGGATTTTTAACTCCCCCTTTACAATTCCTGATTTTAAAACAAAAAAAAATATTTTTTATTTATATTTCAATAAAATAGAAATTTTTAAAATATATAAATAAAAATATAACCACATATTGAAAATATTATATATTTTTATTTTAAAAAATATATATAACTATTTTTATTTTTTTTAAATTATAACTATTAATTTTAATAACTTAAGTTTTAGAAATTGATAGAAATTTAAATTTAATTAAAATTATAATCAAATTAAATATTGGTTTAGCTTGGTAAATGAAAGTGAAAATAAAGATGTTTGCATGCACCTGCAGGTCAATTAACAATTATCTAATTGAGAAACATTTGTCGACATTGATAAGTTAGCCACCAAAGTCGTAAATTGATATTAAAAAAGTTTTCTTTTGGTCGAATTTATTACATTAATAAGAGAGAAAATAGTTGTTAGATATTTAGGAGAATTGGTTTGTATAGAGACATAGACTTAGTGCTGGTCTTCGAGCGTAAAATCAGAAGACTTAGTGTTAGGCTTCGAAAGAAGCGAACAAAACAAGAGTTCGGTTTTATTTAGTTGGCATTATTATATTATATTATGCCTTGGTATAAAAGAACATTGAATCGATTTGTTTGTCCGTTCTCTGCACCAGTAATTGGGGCATTCAGTTCCCATTCAGTTCCCATTCACTATAAGCGCCTTTACCTTCGCTGCCAAACCGATAGTGAAAACAGAGAACAGTTTAGTTCTCTTACAAACACTGTCTCTACTTATGTCCACTTTTATTCATTGATTATTTATTAACTATAATTTAGTTAGAATTTGTTTTTTTTCCAATTAAATAAGCTTTCGTTTTATTATTGTCACTAACTATTCTATACACTTCTAGCTTATTCTTTGACGTTATCTACTATTATCCCAAATAAAACTTAAGCATGCAATTAAATTTGATTTAATCATTTTTTTAATTAATTATAAATTCTTATAAGTTTTAGTTTTAAAAATTTAATATTTAATATTATCACTAAATTTAGAAAATGATTAAGTACGAAATAATTTAAAATTTAGATTGAAACATAAACACAATAAAATAATAACAATACAACTGTACAGTACAGTGCAGTATACAAAGTATCTCTTATATCAATGTTTCAAATGCAGTGCAATCACTGACTTTATTGTCACTCAAAGATTACTGCAGTGAAGAGGCTTTTACAGAATAAAAACATCTAACATTGTTAGGCTTACTTTACGATTAGCTTGGTACAGTAACTATTGCAAAAGTATCTTCACAGCGTCACAACTATAACAAAAATTCTTCACTGCATTAACCAAATTAGAATGACAACAAAACCAATAATAATTACATAAAATGTTTTAAAACAAAATTTATTTAAATAAATTTCACAGTTAAGAAACGCAAATTGTTTTCAAATGACTTAATTTTTTAAAAGTACACAGCAATGTTTTAATTTAACAATTAATTCAATTATACATTTATTTAATTTAGTGCGACGCAGCGTTTGGAATGAAGGAGTTCTTCAATATGTTATACTATCCTCCGACCAAAGTTATACTGTTCGGAGATGCCTGTTCTGCAGTCACAGATCCTATTGCAAAAGCATCTAGGTTTTTTCATCTTATTCAGGTAATTGATTAATATAACTTATGTTATTCAAAAATTAATTTTGTTTTATTATTTTTTAATATGATTTAATTTAAATTAATTAAATATAAACAGAATTTCTTAAAATTTTGTAAGAATAAATTTATAAAATTAATTTTTAATTAATAGAGTAAAAATAAGTATTAAACCTTAAAAATTGTATAGGTTAATTCAATTAAATTTATATATTACTACATGTTATGTAAATTCTTACAGAATAAAATTTAATTAAAATAATAAATAATTTAATTAAGTTTTCAAATATAGAATAACTGAATTAATCGGATATTGCTTTGCAGTTGACATATGCGGATACGTTCACTGCATTGACGCCAAACTTTTTCCGAATCGTTCCAAGTGAAGCTGCCTTTAATCCAGGTAATTCAATTATAGCATTTTTAATGCTTGATCTTGATTAGAAATAATTTTAATTTAACACTCATAAATATTTAATCAATTTTTTAATAATTGAAAAAAGTCTAATATCCTTATAAATATATAATTAATCAAAAATTACAGCTCGGGTTGCAGTCCTTAAAAACTTCAACTGGACTAGAGTTGGAACAATCTATCAAAACTCACCCAGATACAGTCTCGTGAGTGTCATTTATATATATTTCATGCATTTATTTGATATAAGACTTAACTTTTAGTCGAAAGTATTCTATGTCTTAGCCTACACGCAATCAATGAAAGTTTGAACAAATTTGGCCATAAATGTATTTATGGAGCTATCTGGTAGAGCCAGTGCTCCTGTGCTCCTGTCCTTCTATTCTCCCGTTCTCCTGTGCCCGACACAAAGAAGGCTTAATTATAGATTTGATTTTTAAAAAAAGAGATTGAGTATCAGCTCTTTATATATGACTCGAAGCCAACCCTCTTTTTCATTCATTTTTCTCAGCAATCGTAGCCCTAATAAGACAAAACATTTAATTTCCGTTTTCAGCCTCACAGCAAGTTATTGGCAGATTTGGACAAAGCGAACATCGATATCGTCGCCTCTCAGAGCATTGCTGATGAGCTCAAGCCTGAAATGTATTTACAAAAGTTCAGGGTATGTATCATCTTGTTCTTCTTCTTAAATTGACCGACTTGTGAGTAAGGCGAATAGAGTTTCTAATGCTAATTGTTTGAAAAGTTTAAAATATAACAAAATGAACCATGTTGGATTCTAGTTTGAAGCAAAAAACTAAATACAGTTTTACTAAAACAATGAAAAACAAATTTAAATTGAATGCAAATTTATTTTTTTATTCTGTTTAGGAAAAAGACGTTCGAATTATTTTAGGCAATTTTAACGAGGAATGGGGCCAAAAAATTTTCTGCCAGGTAAATTTAAAATTTGCTTCTTTTATTCTTATATAATATATGTATATTATATAATGTTTCATACAATTATTTAAATTTTTAAAAACAAATGTTTTTTGTAATTTATTATTTGCAATATATTTTTTAGTATATAATTAATTATAAAACATATAATTAGTTACATATAATTTTAAAATATATTTAAATAAACGCTAATGAATTTGTTAAAATTTTTCTTTAAAAAATTAATTATTAACATTATAAATAAAATATAAAATAATAAGAGGAGAATTTTATTTTAGAAACAAAATATAATTTTTTTGGTAAAAATTTTAATAATAATTTCTAGTAAATAAAAAAATTATTATTTATTGTATATAAAATAAATTGTGTAAATAAATTATATTTATATTATTTATTTATATTGTACATATAATATAATTGAATTTTTAAGTGAAATTTTTCAGCAAAACTTTTTATATTAAAAACTACTTTATTTAAAATTTTTGGATTTTTACAAAAGTAAATTAAATTATAAATATCATATTTTGGAATAAATCATATGAAATTTTATCATTTTTATTAAATAAAGTTAGTACTACTATATATATATATTGAACAGGACTAGTCAATCTGGGCCGAATCAAAAGTTATATATTTTTATTTTTTATAGACAATTTTTTTCAAAACATAAGATAATACAAATATAATTTTAAAAAACATTTTAAAATTTAATTTTAAAATTTAAACAGATTAAATTAAACTTAAAAAATTCCCCCAATTTAGAAAAAATTAATTAATTTTAACACAAAATAAACTATAAAATTTGTTGACCTAACCTTCTGATATCTATTTTTTTTGGCCAAAACTCAAAGTAAATATTTAAAAAATTTTTTAATTAAGGAATATATAGAAATTAAGAAACGAATCTTGAAAATTTGGCATTTATTCTTTTCCCTTAGTATTTGGTTTGCAAAAATGTAAACCCCTACGGTTTGCCGACCATCTAATATAATTTTTAAATTTTATAATCAAAAT
Source organism: Belba bartosi (assembly GCA_034693685.1). Classification (NCBI taxonomy): domain Eukaryota; kingdom Metazoa; phylum Arthropoda; class Arachnida; order Sarcoptiformes; family Damaeidae; genus Belba; species Belba bartosi. Next base: position 4,878 of record JAQFXP010002749.1, on the reverse strand, counting down.
TGGGAAATTTTTCTTAAATTCGTTTAAATTGTATTATAATTATACAGGTATTGAGTATTTTTGGCAAATCCCTCCTCTGATCCATCCACTTTCTTAATCTTTGCTTAACTTTGTTATAAATTAGTGAAGTAATGAATTATATATAATTAATTACTTTATAAAAATGCTAAAATATTTTTTAAAAATATAATAAAACAATTTTTGTTTATTAAATTAAATTTTGTCAAAATTAAATTATGCTAAAAATATATATAAATCAAAACATTTAAAAATTATTACCAAATATTAATATATAGTTAACTCCCTATAAAATTGAAATCAAATCTAAAGCTAAACAGAAAATTGTTTGAATAGAAGAATATTGGAGTTAATGTTTGCAGTTATTCAGAATAAGTAATATTTAGTTATCCGAAGCGACAGTTTTCTCTAAAAATTCAGCTTCAAATTTATGACTTATAACTTTAGAGTATATTTTTCTGTACTTTCTTTAAACTGTAACCAATATTTATTTTGAGCATTTGATGTATGTTTTTGCCAAAAAAATATATCACAGGAATAGTATTAGGAATAGTTTCACAATAGACATCATAGAAATAGTTTTATTGATTTTTGTGTTGTGTTTGCTTTAATGTTATATTTTTTGCATCAAATACTCTATGTTTTTCTGTTAGATTAAAATGTTTTTTCTCATGTCTTGTGAAGTTGAATATATCGGTACAATAGTAGCTCTCAAACTGTAAGCTTTTTTGCTGACTCTTGAACTCAAATTCCAATTTGTTTCTACATTTTTTCATATTTTATTTAATTGTTTACTGTTTTTCAAATGGAATAAAGTATTAGATTTAATGTCATTTTGACTAAATTAAATTTTAATCTAAATATATTCAACTAGATATTTATTATTTAAAAACTAATTCAATTATTTTTATGCACAGTATTATAATTAAAGTATTATTTATATATATAAATAAATAATTACAAATTTAAAAATAGCAATTACAAATTATAAAAAAATTTAAAATTTTATATATTGACAAAAAATAGTAAATTTATTTTAATTTCGAATTTTGAAATAAATGCAGTTTTTATAGCGCTATAAACTTGAAAAATACATTAAATGTACAGTTTTTTACACTTTTAATCAAAAGTTTTATGGACTAGATCAGTGAAAGGCAGTTCAAAAGTGTTAGTTATCTTTTTTACTGTTTATTAAGATATACAAAACAATATATTTGCAAAGACTAGCGAGGCCTATCTGAGGCCTATTCAGATAACATGTTTTTATATGTTTAATAAACAGTAAAAGATCTAACTAACACTTTTGAACTTTACTAATTGCCTCTCATTGGATTAGATTATTCAATTATCTATTTTGTTTTGTAATTGTTAAAGATTTTGAGTTTATATACAGAGTATTTAATAAGAAATATAATTTAGCTTTCTACAAATTTAATAGTGAATAAATTTAAAATCATTTTATTTAATATATTATTTTTACTTTATTTGTTAATATTAATAATTTAAATCAAATTTATTTTAATTATAATTTGCAAATTAAATTGCCTTAAACATAATTTAGTTAAATTATATTTTGCTAACAGATAGGGTTAGAATTCGAGTCATTTTACTTATCCTCTTCTGAACTGTCGTAAATCGATTTTTGCAAACTCTGCTCTAATTTCAATTATTTTAATTTACAAATTTGTAGTTTAAGTGTTTTATAGTAAATGTAAATTTGTTAACAGAACACATTTTTGTTTTTTCTAATTTGTATTTAATATTTTAAACTTTAATACATTCTTCCAGGAGCATAGTGTTTTTTCGTATTGCAACATATTTAGCTTGGTGTTACTGATGATGTTTGCATGTTCGAGTTAAAATTTTAAAGTTAAACTGCTAAGGAAAATTTCTTAATTAAATATAGTCACTATGCGTTCATTTAATAGTTACATTAAATTTATTATAACATTTTTAGCAATTTAACTTAATTAAAAATATATTTTTAAATTGATTATGTAAATGCCATCAATGATACCAATTTGGTAATAGAAAAAACAGACTATCGATAGTTTACTGGAAATTTGCTTTAATATCAATTTGGTGTAAAAATATATTAGATTTTAAAGATATGATATACAACAAAGGAAATAAATTTGTAATTGTTATATTAAAATTTTGAACTATATATGATTAAATTTAAGTTTTTTAATATGAACTGCTTTTAATTAGTTAAAAAAGTAATAAAATATTCTGAAAATATCATTTTGTATGCAAATTTTTATCAAAATAAATTTGTGTGAATTTTCAAATAATCTAAATAAAATAATTTTATTTATTGAAATAAAACCTGATAAATTTTGAATAGTCTATACACGTAATCTCTTAATCTGATTAATGACAACAAAATAGTTAAAAATATTCTGTAATAAGAAAAGCGTAAAAATTCTTAATTAATATCTAAAAATGATTGCATAAATTAGAGAAACATAGCATATATTATATTCGCACAATTGAAACATAATTAGTTATCTAATTTAAAAGATTATTAGATTAGTTAATAAAAATAAAAATTTAAATAAATGTAAATTCAATTATTGTACCAATAGTTAGATTAGGGCTAAATATTCGATAAATAACTCTAAACCGAATTAAATGTGAGAAATAAGTAAAAGAAGAGCAAAGCCGTGCAATCTATTCAAAAGCTAACATGCAAATTAATTTTGACCATCACTTCGGTTTAGTTTTTCATCTGACTAGTGAGTTAGGTTTAAGGCATAATGGAAACCAACTTATCTTTATTTGAATTTGTGTTTAGCTGTAATTCGGTTAACTCTATCAGATCTGACGGATCACATATTTGCAGCAGATATTGATCGAACGCTTTCTTATATACAAATTCAGTTCAATTAAACTTTGTTTTGTGAACAAATCATTGAAGCAAATCTTAATACTATTTGTCCTTGTTAGTTATTCTAATACACTTTTTAATATAAATTTTTGATTTTGTTTCTATAATACCCAAAAATAACTAATTAATTAAAAAACATTTTACTGATTCAGATCTAAATCAAACCAATTTTCGAAAAAATATATTATTTATATCAAATTAGGTTTATTAATATATAATTATATTAATAGCTTTTAGTCAATCAAAATATAGTTTATATTTATAATATCACAAATTTATGTTATTTATTAATATCTTAATTGCTTATGAAGTTGAGTATTGCTGTAAATATTTTGTTACAGTAATTGGTATTAATATAAATAACATAATTTAATTAAATAATATTAGCTTAAGTGAATATAATTAAATTTTGAAAACTCTCAAAGACCAAACCAGAGTGCTGAATTGTTTATAATTAGAATCATTGAATTATTCCTTACAAAATTATTTATTAAAAATATTTTTATTTAAAATAATTGTCGAGTGTTTAATTTTTAAAAATTTGATTTTTAAAAATATAAATATTTAAAAATTAATTTAAACACCGCTCCCACTCAAGTTAATTTTTAAAAATTATTAAATTAAGTAAATTTATTTTTAGAAATAGTTTGGTTTATGCTTGGTCTAGAAATGCGTGGTACAGTCAATGATAGATTATATAAATTATCGTTGTTATGAACTAATGTTTAATATAAAACATCTGAAAAATTTTTAATATAAAATAGTGTCCAGGCAAGAACCAAACTATTTTTAATGTCCAAATTAGTGTCCAAACTTTGTTCAATTTCTTACTTGTAAAAAAATTTGATTATATATTTATTATTAGATAGAAGCGGGGTATAAATTAATTTCCGAGTATTTATATTTTTCTATCTTTTTCTATTGAAATCAAATTTTCAAAAATCGATAACTCGAAGACTATTTTAAATAAAATTAATTTTAATTACTTTGTATGAAATAACTCAAAGAGTCTAATCATAAACAATTAAGTTTAATTTAGCAAAATTTTTAAAACTGCACCTTCTTTAATATTTTTAATTTTATTATATTTAATTTTCACAAATATTAATAAATTAATTCTAATTTATAAAACAAATAAAAGATTGCTACTTTAAGCTAACATGCAAAGAGAAAATATTTTAAATAAATTTATTATTAAGAAATTGATTACAATTAAATATTTCTATTAATTTCTTTAAAATTAATTTAATACTTGTGTTTTTCTTTAAAATTTAATTTGATTCAGAATTAAAATATTCAATTAATGGCTAATTTCTAGTGATTCTACTGAACAAACTGTACAGGCTATATAGCTAATTGCATTTTAAAAACTTTTATTTTAATATTTTTTAGTAATTTATAATTTTAATAATATTTGTTATATTTTGCTTGTCAATACTATATTTCAGTTCAATTTTAGTATTATTAATTTAAATTAGAATTTTATTTATTTAATATAATTGACTTCCGATAAGTTTAGACAATGATATCGTGTCTTATATATTGGTATTGACTAAATTAAACGAGAAAAATAAGACAAGATTAATTTTTTGCAAATATTTATTTTCAGATTTCGGAATTTAGGGTATTATATTAGATTGACTTAAGTCTTAAATTTATTTGTAAAATATTGACTTTATATTAATAATAATATTTTGATAATATAGATAAACAAATAGAAATTAATTATTTGAAAAACTCATTATTAGTGGATTAAACTTTTGACAGTTTACTCAACAACATTATAATTAAGTTACGATCGTATTTGGTGTCACATTTTAATTATAGCCTAATTAAGAGCACAAATCTCTTTATTTATTGTCAGATTATTTGCTAATAAATGAAAATTGATTGCAAATCAAAACTAATTAGAAATGACTCACAATGTATCTAGATATATTAATAATGCTTGTAAGAGTACAACCTCATAC
>JAQFXP010002748.1:0-14225 GCA_034693685.1 Belba bartosi | reverse complement strand
GCAATAAAGATTATTTCAAAACGTAATGCTTTGAAGTACTCAATTTGGCTCCGGGAGCCAATTATGCCGACGATCACTCTAGTGACTAGTAGCTAGTCTGGCACAATTTTGATCAAAAATCTCATTTTTGCCATAAAATTGAACGCAAGATAAGTGACTAAATAGAAAAAACTAATGATCAGAATTCAAGAATAAAATTAATTGTATTTAATTAATAAGCGATTCTAAAACCTCAGACATTTCAACTCACAAATGATGCAAATTATTATAATTCTACGTTTGTTTACAAAATCCTAAATTTACTCATAGTTTAAAATATTTAACTTTGAAAATTATTTTGTTTTTAGATATTTCAAATATTCTATCATGCATAATTTAATTCAAAATTGATATAAATTACTTTAAGAGCCGCTATTATAGATAACTTAATTAATCCGATTTTGTTTTGGATATTTATTGTAACTAAAGATATTTTTATTTAATTTGACTAAAGTTTAAGTTTTTAATCAAATTAATTAATTAGTATTTTTGACACAATTGACTAATTCGATGTAAACTAGTTTTTTGCTATATTTCTTAATACTGTACTCTGTTTTTGCTAAACCATTATTAGACTTATAATTGAGAAATTATCATGATAAGCTTTATTTTACCGTGATTGTTTTATTAATTTGTTTTAAATATATCAGTATAGGTCTTATTTAATTATAAAAAAATAATTTTAATTTCAAATTTGACATAATTTTAGTAAAACATTAAATATTTAAATAAATATTTCGAACTTCAAGAGCCAGTGTTTGCCACCGAAGACCTCGACTGCAGTTGTTCTCTATTGACAACAAAAAGACAACAAAAATAGGAAAACCAAGAGTTAAGGCAATAAACAAATTGTTGTTTTGGAGAAACATCAGAATTTCAATTAATTTGAAAATTATTGTTTGAATAATGTTTGGAAAAACTTAAAAACAAAATATTATAAACGAATGATTAAAATGATATTCGAATAAATATTATTCGTTTGAATAAATGTCATTAAATATGAAACTAATTGATAGTAAACCCATACAACCCATACCTGTGCTCTTATATAATAGCACTAAGAAAAGGATACATCGAATCACTTAACTGTTGTAACTGTTGGGGAAGTAATTGACAAAAAACACAATTAATACAATAATTAATTTAAATGAACAAGTTAAAATAATAAAATGTTTACGTTTTCAATCAGTTTAGTCATATTATCCTTTGCCATACGTTTGCCCTCTTCTGTCTGATGACTGGTTTCGAAAGTTTGCAAAATTAAAAAAATTAATTAAATTAGAAATTGTTTCGCGAATTGAGTTCAGATTTGGTGACAAACCCATAGACTTCTTGCTGTAGATTGAGTTCGAAGTGTAGTCTCGCGAGTCTTTCCTGTTGTTCCCGAACGCTCTCCATCTTCTCGAACGTTATGTCTTGGCCTACAATACGGGGCGCAGACAGACATCAGAGACAGTATTCGATGAATTATTAATAAAATATAAGTTCAATAAAATTAGTCACTACTAACCGAATGCCTGAAGTTTTCCCGAATGAAAGTCTTCGAGTAATTGCAATAATGAAGTCTCCATTTGTCGGACGTCTGTTATGTCTGAAATAAACGAGTGATGAACGGCTGGTGCGCTACAGTCCGGACCCGAAGGCCTGGCACTAATGGTCAGACCGCCTGACGCCATATCGGACGCCTGATTACTAACAGTCGGTGCAGTGGGTCGGGTGCTGTGGGCGGTGTTAGCGAATACATGCGATGGACGTAAGTTAGATATGCTCTTAACTGCACTGGCATTGAGGGCCAGACGGGCTTTGATCTGATTCTGGATTTGCGATACTTTTTGTGTTTCAAATGTCAAACAAAACGAAACAAACAATTCGTTCACAAAAAGTCGTGCAAAACGTAAAAACATTTCTCATTAAAAATGAGTCATTCGTTAAATTAAATCAAAAAATGAATTAAATGTTTGCAAAAGTCTATATCTGAATATAAACCGAAAATATGTTAACAATAATTGCAATCATAATAAATAAGTAAATAATTAATTATTTTTTTGTGTTATTTACTATTAAATGCAAGAAATGTTCCCAAAATTGATACTTATTTTTAGAGTAAAGCAAATAATAACAAAATTAAGTATTAATTGTAATTAAATTCAGTGCAAAAACTTAATGATTAGTTTTGAGAAACAAATTGTGATTTTTGTGCAAACATTCAAATGAATTGATTTATCGATTATTGCAATAAATATTTGCAAACCTTTTGTTCGCTTATTATTGCAATTATTTGAATTCGTATTTGTCTTCGACTTATCATTAGTTTTATTACTATTAATCGATTTGTTTGGAGAGGTTTTCGAGCTATTAGTGTTGAGACTGACATCGAAACCGATCTCTGCTTTCATTTCCATTGAGTTATCACTCGTTTTGTTGTTTCGTTTTGTACTCCACTTCGACTCAACTGTTGACCGATTTTTCTCTACTTTCTTCTCGTTGTTTGACTGCATTTCCGATTCAGTTATCTATTAATTAATTAATTAGTAAATTGTGACCAAAATATGTAAACAATTATCAAATCAATTGTCAAAACATCGAAATCCCTTTAAATGTATTTCTGTTTTTGTTTACATTTACTCTCATTTAATGTCTCATTACGTCATTCAATAGCAGACAAAACGTACGGTTTGTTCAAATAAAACGTATTAAAAAATATATTTTAGAGAACAAAACTAGCATGACTACTTTTTCACATAAACAATAAATCATATTTTGCTTTTGATTCCATGCAATTGTACCAAGACACAATTGAATAGATTTTATTTTTAACAAGATCACTTAGAATTGCAGCAAGTACAGAATATATTCGAGATTTAGTCTAGGTAACTAAACCAAAATAAAATAATTTTTACACAAAATTTTCAAACTATTTGTTATGATTTTTAATTTAAAACATTATTTCATTAATATTAATAATAATTGAATTAAATATTTTAAAACAAAAACAATTTGCAGTAAATTATTCAAATTATCATTTATTAAATAACAGTTAAAATTAAAAACACATTATTTTAGTAAATAAAACAAAAAATTAGTTAAAATTTTCAAAACAAAACAAAGTTATAGTTATAACAACAAAAATCCGATCAAAAGTAGTTTAACTCATCACTCAATTAGTGGTTAATTCAAATGTTCACCGGATTAGTCATCGCTATTGAAATCTATATCTATTTTTGTAATTTTCTTACATTTGGTCAACAGTTCGGAAACACACGAATCGCTCAATTGTTGACTATTTTCCTGAATTACAATAGTTTTAAGTTTTACTAACTTTTGCATTGAATGCAATGCACTGTCGGTTAACTTCGAGCCTCTAATCGACAAAAACTGAAGTTTCGGTAAATGTTTGTCAATGTCTGTGAAAAACGAGTCGTTAATCAAACAATTAGTTCTAAACCAGGAATTGAGTGTAAAATGTGTTAAAAATTTTAAATCACTTAATGATTGACTAATTAGTTCAAAGTTATCTGAGATATGAATACTTAGATTCAAGCGATTAATGCGTTTAAAGTTTTGATTAATTAATTGAATTAAATCCCGAAAACCATTCAATAAGAATAGACTCGAATACGAAGTAAACGAAAAACTCTTCAATCGATGGCATTTGTGGCCAATTTGTGTCATTTGTATCGCAAATAAGTTTGGCTCGAATTGAATGTTTAAAAAATTAATGAAAATTAGTTTCAATTCAACTAAAGCCGACATTTGCGCCAATCCAGTCATCAGACAATTGAATGCCATTTGTGTGACACTCGAGTCGATCAAAACGGATAGAAATCTTAGACTATTCCGGAAGTGATTCACAAATACTTCGAATCGATTCGTGTCTTCAAATCTGTAACTGAAGTGAATTTTTCGCAAACTTTTCGCCAAAACTTCGTTAGAGTTCTCATCGAAAACAGTCGACAACTCATCAACTCTTAAATGGCGTAAATTCGGACACATTTTGACCACAAGTTTACAAACGTTTGACTCATTTTCCAAACTCTTCGTAAAGGCTATTGATGTCAAGTTTTGGCCAAATTTTTCGGTAAACTGTTTAACAGTTTCGGTACTCAAGTCATCGAAATCGGAGCGAAAATGACGTAAATTATTACAATATTTGACAATCGATTCAATTATTTGTTGTTTTGTCGCGAAATTTGAGTCAAAAACATAAATGCAATCAATTTTCGGACACTTTCTGAGTATTGATTCAAATGTTTCCAAACTTATTACTCGATCTGATTCCAAGAGTCTGTTGTCAAAGACGTAGAGTTCGTACTGTTTCTGATGCAGACATCGCTGGAACTGTTTGGACACGACTTCGAGTCGGATCTGTTCTTCGAGTGATAGCGAAGACAATAAGAGTTCGCATAAGTCGTCGCAAAACCTATCACTGAATGAATCCCTTCTCTTAATCATTGACTCAATTTCTGATACACTTATTGTTTCACTAATTACTGACATTTTCTTATAGTTATTATTGAATATAAAATATTGTTTTAATTTGTATTTTGTTTTAATTTTATTTTTATTGAAATGTAATTTGATATCGAAATGCATTAACAAAATGTTGTTTACATTAATTCAAAACAAAACACCAAATATTGCGTTATATGTTGTCATAGAAACTGAGAGTATGTAGATATTTAAGACGTATTAACTGTATAGCAATTCTAGTTTAGTTATTCTAGCATGCAGCATTTGAAAAATAATATTAATACATTAATATAAAGTTGCTTTTTAAACAAAATTTTCGTTAAAAAATACAATCGTTGTTTTGATCTTGGTCATCTGATTAACTAATGTTTATTTGCTTACATTGTTTGTTTAATAACAATTGTAAAAGTGCCCAAAAAGTCAACAAGAGACCAATTAAACGTTTAAAAAAATTAAAGATTTCGACTCTATATTTATATTTATTAAAAAAATAAATCTAAAATCATAGAGTAGATATTTTATCAATGTCTAAAAACTTATACAGTTATAATGGGGTTTATCACAATTTAATTGGATTTAAACCAATTACAGTTAAATTAACTAAGATTATTTCATAAGCAGCCGTTCAAAATTCAAATTCAAACATTAATATTCTGCAAACATAATATATGGTAGATTAAAAATCAGCTAGTCATTTCTTGATTTACCAAAAATAATACAAACGTAAACACCATTAATCTAATTAAAAAATCGTAAACATACAATTTAGAAAATACTACAATTTATTTGTTTCTTAAATGCCTATTTGAATTTTAAAAATATTTGTTGCATGTTTGGCTTTACATACAATTGCAAAAATTATTTTCATAATTGAAATATAGAAAAATCAAGTATACTAACAAAATTACCGATTATAATTTAAATAATTTTATGAGAATTTTAACGAAAAATAAAATAATTTCTGATATTTAATATATAATTAAAGATATAAAATGTTATAAATCTGTTAAAAATAATTTCTAAATAAAATGTTTTAATAAATACTAAATTATTTAATATTTAAACCCATTTTGTATATTGAATCTCAAAACTCATTTAATAGTCACAGAATTTGTGTAATTTGACAAAACACAAAACACGTCCTAGTCTAAATGCTTTTAAAAAGCAATGTATTTAAAAATAAGCCCAAGGGCTTTCAAATTAAACTATTGAAAAAATTATAGGTTTGATATGCCTAAAAATTTAATATAAAGCAGTATACAAATTTGCAGATAAGAACATGTTCGAAACTGTGTGGATTTACGGTAAAAATATTTTATTGTAACAATTAGCGATCCTTTTTTGTTAGCATTTAATATTAAAAATAATAAAAATTAATTTGTTTTTTAATGTTACTGTACCAAAATTTAAAAAAATATATATATAGCTATAAATAAAAATTGAATAAATAAAATTATATTGTTAAAAATGTTGCTTGTAACAATAGCAATAATAAAATAATGGAAAACTCTTTAAAGCACAAACTGATCATAAGAATAGAAAAATATAAAATACTAATATATTAACTAAATTTAGTCAATAATAATCAACTTTCAGTTAATAAAATAATAATATATTAATAATTAGAAAAATATTATATTAATTATTAAATTATAAACTTGTAGAAAATGATAAAATACTTTACAATAAAATAATTTATCATTTAAAAAGTGCTCACTTAACAATAAAGCCTTAATTACATAAATTTATATCCAATCAATAAACTATTAATAAATTAAAGCAAATTTTAAAAAGGTCATTTAAAACTTTAATTTGAAATCATTAATATGATAAATTACTTTAAACTTGCATCATTTGTTACATTAATAAAAGTCTAATGCTCTTGCAAATTATGATTTATACAGTTCAGCTCCAATTCTGTCCCTTTCATTTGTAGTAGGGCTTAGGACTACAAGGTCAAGGTCAGCACAATCATTCACTACACTTATCCCGGATTTAGTCATCTATTGGCGAGTAATACAACTTAACTTTTGGTAAACGTTTTCTACTCATCTGAACACGTTTTGGATGGTATGATATGCGCATATAAAAGCTGCGATGCCTATAGAGAGGAGTTTAGTTTGCGTTTAGGCTTTAGTGACGACACGTTGTTTGAGTTTGGTTGCAAAGCCAACATCGAATGTTGTTCTTTGGCCGTAAAGCCGAACACATTTGTTCTTTTGTTTAATTTACATTTTTTAATGTTTTGAATATTTTGTGGGGCGTTTGGGAGGCGTCACGTGATTTAACGTCGACTGTACTTCTGCTGTTGTCGGTGATAGCGCGTGTGGTATCGGTGCGATACAAATGGCACTAATGTGTGTTCAAATGAATGCGAATCAGTTGTGATTCGAGTTGAATAGCGCTATCGGTTGAGTGAATGCGAGACCAGTTGTCTTGAGATTAATTAAGTTATCGAGAGATGTGCTCCAAGTTGTGTGTCCTGTGCGGAACTGTAGCGCAACTGAAGATGAGTTGTAATGCGATTGTAGGCCAAGTTGTATATCCGGTGCAAAGGAGTAGTACGACTGGCGATGAGTTGTCGGTAATGTGCTTCGCGGCTAAACCAGTGATTGGTTTGTGATCGATTGCGCGGCGAGAATGCGATCAGTAGTAAACTGATTAGTTGAGACGCGCGCGAAGAGACAATAACTGATACACAAAAGCTGTTAAATAATTAAATATTTAATGATCACTGATTTGAGCGAAACATTACAATTGATGAGCGGCTGAGCGCTTACTGAATGAGTGTCGAGACTGGGCTACGACATGAAGACAACTATAATGTGTGTCGAGTCTTGGCTACGACATGAGAACAACTGAATGGGCTCTGGCTTAGAGACAACTGTTATGGGCTCTGGTTTAGAGACAACTGAATGCATATTAGGAATACATTTGAGATATAGTGTATGTGCTGTACAAGTCATTAGCGCGAACTGAACAAGTACAGTTTATAAATATGAGTAGCGCTGACTGTAAACTACTGTAATTGTAACAAAAGTTTAAATTTATGTTAAGATGACTTTGGCTTCGCCTCAATTTAATTAAAGTTTTAGTTTAATTTTAATTTTGTTTTAAATAATTGTGTTTCGTGAACACGGTTCATACCCGTGTTCCGCGTAGCCGTCTCTAGCTCTGGGAGAGGGGAGCTAGTGGTGTCAGTCCTGACAGGTGAGTTGTTTAATTGTTTGGGCGGTTAACCGAAACTAGTCGAACAGATTTAGCGTTTAACCAGAACGATATACCGAATTAAAAAATAAAAACCGCGGCCCCGTCCGCGGCCATCGCAATGCTTTGTTTTAATTATATTTCTATTTTAGAAATGGATGTCAATCACCTAAAAAGTCAAGACAACGGGAACCGCAATATTCTATGAATAATATTGATAGCGCATTCATAAACAATATGATAATTGATTTTTATGGCAAAAAAACATTGCCATCAATCAATAAATTATATCATAAAATGAAAACCTCAGAAAAATATAAAATTTCTTTTGAGTGTTGTGGTAAAACCACGTTTTTTAAATTATTAAAAAATTATAGGTATTCGAATATTAATAGTCATAAATTAATTAGAGAAGAAAAGATAGGTAATGATGAAATAACAAAATTAAGAGTTAGATATTTAAAAAAAAACCTGAATTAGAAAAAACCCATTTTTTGTATATTTTGATGAAACGTATATTCATAAAAATTACATTGAAACCAAAGTTTTAAAATTTCTTAATAATGTGTTAAAACTCAAAATCCCAACAAGTAAGTTAAAAATAATTATAACAAACCATTGCGATGGCCGCGGTCTAAGCCGTAGTTTAAAAAAATTAATTTTAAATTTAGACAAAGGCTAACGATATAGCGTTATACACCGAATTGAATTGGAGGAATTGAAGGTTTTATTAAAGGTGCTCTGAAGATCACAATTAATGACAAAATGAATGCCGAAAAGTTTGAAGCCTGGCTTCAAAATCAATTAATGCCTAATCTACAAAATCCTTCAGTCATTGTGTTTGATAATGTACAAACCCATTCGCGTTTGCTTGAAAGGTATTTTTAAATTTATTTTAAATAAAAATAAGACTTATTTTATTAATTCACAATGTAAAAATCAACTTAACAAAAAATTAAATTAATAAAGAAAAAACATATATATTATCATTTTTAAATGCTTCATCTTAAAGTACCGTACTTAAATTTAAGACAAATGTTTTAAAATAAAAAATTTAAAAATTAAATTAATAAACTTTCAATTATATCAAGTTAAAATCTTAAAAATAAATATTTTAAGAATTCAAATTTAAAGCAAATTTCACATTTATTGTATGATGATATTGCTGTTTTTTAATAAATAACTTTTTTAAAATTAAAATCCATTTTTAATCATCTTTATTTTTTTCTTCCCAATTCGGTTGATAAAACTGGAACTGGATTGTATTTAAAATTATTTATATAAAAAATTAAATTTACAAAATTTATTTCATTAATAATAGCTAATATTTATTGGTTGCAAAATATGATTTATGAATATTGTATATTTGATAATAATTTTAAAAATATGACTTAATGTTTCGATTTTTATTGCAAAAATATTTTTCATTTTATATATTTTTTATTCTTCAAAAAACTTCAAAGTTAAGCTCATTTTAATAAAATATCAAAATTACCTTAAAATCTGGGTTATAACCAGAAACTTTGGTTTTCGGTGCAAAATAGCCATATTCTCCCAATTAGAACCCCCGGCTGAGTCTTAACTTAAATCAGATCAAAGTTTTAAAATTTTAATTTGATTAGTATATACTTATTCTTTCAATCTTTGAACTTATAACTAGCAAACTTTAGAAATTTTAGTGTGTTAAAATAATAACATATTAATCAATTTGAGTTAAGATATTTAAAATTTTCTATTTTCTATTTTGCACCGAAAACCAAAGTTTCTGGTTATAACTTATAAGTCGATCTGGTGTATAAGTCGCAGGTCATTTATTGACAAAAATTGTAATAATTTTGTTGTATAAGTCACACAATAATGCATTTAATACTGACTCTGATTCTAATTTCGATGGATTCTAATCATAAGAATTTGTTTTAAATAAATTGAAATTAATTTTAAATTTGTTGAAATTTTTTTTAATAAGTTGCAGGTCTATATTTTTAACCTAGATCACTTTTTTTGTTGTATAAGTCGCGACCAATACAACAGATTTTACGGTAATCAATTAATTAATTAATAAAAGTATGAATCGATCGAAAAATTTTAAGAAAGTGGCCAAAAATGTTACGATTAAACAGAAATACAATAACTTTATTCTCGGGAACACCGATGAGAAGATTGCAATCAATAGAATCGAAAAGTTTACGAAAAAGTATTACATTTTAATTGATTTGAATTTTGATGATTATGTGAATGGAGTTCGGATTCAAAGTCGAAAACATTTGACAACTTTAATCAAAATAATCCTATTATTGGTCGGATTAAGGTATGGAATCTCTGCCCTAACTAACAAACGATGGATGAGAGCACTGATGAGTGATTCAAACTATTTATTGGGAAATGCAGTCGCGTTATCTGCAATGATGAGTATCGCAGCGTTTGTTATACTATTTATTATCGCTATTCTTCAACACCAAGAGATGAACCAAACCCTAACTTTATTGCAATTCCTGTTTGATGTCAAACACAAACGACTGGCCCTACCGTTAAATGCGTTGCATTACAGAAGATTCATATTATACTCAAACCTAATAACTAAATATCTAATGAATCAATCGCTTTGGGCATTGGTTTTCATAACCAATATATTTATAATCGGCTCAACAGTATTGGCATATTTTGATCCAAAATCTGATTTTACTTTAATTAGTCTAATATTTTGGGCAATTTGTACATTCGTTTGGACTCTTCAGTTCTATGGAATCGTTTCATTCGGTTTTGTTTTTTGGTTTCAAACAACTCTTTATTTGAGATACAAATTCGAAGAAATAACTGCAAAAATTGAGTTAAGTCTGAAATACACAAATAAATCGCTTCTATTTAATGCCATTTCCGAACATAATTCAGTCACTCAATTGATATCAGATTTCAGTAATTTTTTCAATTTAGCGGTTTTTGTATTATTCTATTTCGCAACGCCTGCTCTCGAAATATTAATGTACATAACCTTTGCCCAGGACACTAATTATTACGTTCGATATGCCGCTGCTTTCATATTTATTCTGGTCTTCGGTGTAGTGTTTATGTTAAATCTGATGAGCACTTGGATCACCAAATCCGCCCATAAGTCAATTCCATTACTCTATACATATCTAAACAGAAATTGTCTTTCGATTCGACAAACACTGAAAACAATTCAATTCTTAGAGAAGTTGTCCGGACCTGACATTGGCTTTTATTGCTATAACTTGTTTCCAATGAATAACTATGAATTTTATCAATATCTTACGATTATTTGTTGTAATTATATACTTTTATTAAATACTGCAAAATATTTGTAAACTATAGAGCAACAAGTTATAATACGACGATTCTTGTAGCGGGCTAAAATTTTTATTATTTATATTTGTATAAAAAGCACATTAAATTAAAAAGAAAAAATAAAAATGTGCGATTCTTTGTTGCAATTATATACTTTTATTAAGTTTGTATTAATTTATATTTTATTTGTTTAATATTATAACTGTTATAAGTTGGGTTTTAAAATTGGCTTTTTAATATTTTCAAAATCGATATTGATTTTACTCATTAGGAAATGTCAAATATTTGTTACTAGCAAGTTTATTTTACTAACTTTTTCTAGTTAAATTTAATTTAATTGTGACTAAAAAAACTAATAAAAAACTTGCTAGAATCCCAATAAAGTATTTTTTTAATTACAGTATTCCATTACAATTTAGAACATGTTCTTATAAGGTGAGTTTGGGCTTTATGTTCTTATACCCCGGAATATAAGAACATGTTCTAAACTGTAAAGAAATACGGTACTAACTAAAATTACTACTAAGTTTAACTGTAAGTGTTAGTTAAAATTAAACTTTTGCTGATAAAGAGTAACTTGCTAAATTGCACTTTAAATGTATTTATCTCAAATATAGCTATGAATAAACATAAAATATTTTTAAAAATATACTTTAAAAACCAACTATATTTTTCAAGTTTAAAATTATAATTATATTTTTAAAATATTTTAACCTTATCTCAGTTTTATTATCCGTAACCCCCTTTGCAATATAAACTTTTTAAATGTCTAGTTAGTAATTGGAAAAAATATTTTATTGCTGGTAAGCAATTGCTAGTTTAATTGTAAAAAATAAAGCATAGAATTAAAATATTTTATTGCTGGTAAGCAATTGCTAGTTTAATTGTAAAAAATAAAGCATAGAATTAAAATATTTTATTTGTTTATTTTAAACAATTTTGTAATAATACATTCATTATTCACTAACAAAATAATATGTTATAATATGTATATGTATAACTTATAATATTATTAATTTCCAATTATAACTATTAATTTTACCCAAATTAAAATTATGTTAGCGGCATTCTCATACATTCGTTATACATTCTTCATCATTCTATTCACATTTTTCGGCCCAAATCCATAGTTATATTTAAATTTTTTGTTTTTATGAACTATTTAGTTTGCTAGCAACATATTTAAAAAATCGTATAGCATTTCCGGTTTTAACCAAATTTTCCACCTCCCTTTTTATACTAGTTGTTTGCTCGTTTTTGCTTGCTGTATGCATTTTTTTAATTTCTTCGCCCATTTCTTTTAACTCGTACAAACTCAAAATAATTATGTTAACTTGCTTAATTGATAGATTGCAAATGTCTTTGTTGTCGTCAATTAATGCTTTTTCTAAAACAGATTTTTCGTTATCATAATCTTGCAAAATATTATTTAAATTTTCAACAGCTTGCTTAATTTCTTCAGTCGGTTTAGATGACATTTTTAGAACAATAATTTGTTCCAAAAAATAATCTCTGAATAAATCATTATACACTGCAATGGCATTGTTTTTAAGAAACAAGGCAAATTTCGCTGATGCTTCTAAAATTAATTTACGCTCAATGTTTAAATCAGATTTCTTTTTATTTAATTCATCAAGAATCTGTTCCTTCAATTCACTTAATTCAATAGCATTGTCCAAATTTTGTCTTAATTTTTTATGCTCTTTTCTTTTATGAAAATAATGATAAACTTGATAGAATATCGGAAAAATAAGAATTGAGAATATAAGATCATAAATTTGAAATTCATTAAATTTGTTTTTTTCAATATCATCAAAAATATCTTCAATATTTTTTGTGCTAATCAATGTTTCAACTTCGTTTATTTGATTTACAATTTGGCCAATTTTTTCGGTTATTTTAGCGATGGGTTTCTCGAGCGCCACAATCAGACGACAGGTTTCGTTAACTGACAGTGTATTCTGTACTAAATGGGGTGGTAGGGGTTGACCGTTTGCACCGAAACTTATGTATGACATCATGCGTTTACATTCGTTAACAGATTTAAGCCAGCTCTGTTTATAATCATCTATTTCATTATTATCAAACTTAATATCATTTTTTAATGCAATCAGAAATTGAAACGATTCGTTATCGAGACAATACATCGTATGCTTTGCTATCGGTATGACTACATCTTTTTGATCTTGGTTAAGTTCAGCTACAATTTGTTTTAGCAAAGGCAACGTGCCTTGAGGTTTATAAAATGTTGAACGCGCGTGTGTAAATAAAAACACAATATTTTTGCCTGCGCTTTTTTCCAAATAACAGAACAATTGTTTTATGCAATAGTTAAATGAAGGTGTAAACTTAGTTTTATTAGGATGCATTAAGATGCAAATTAAATGCAGTTTTTCATACTCAGCAATAAAACAAAGCACGTTGGCAAAATTAACCTTATCGATTTCAAGGCCGCGTGTGTCACCAATTCCGGGCGTATCAATTAAGCGTATTAGCGTGCAACCGTATTGAAAACAATAAGAAATACATTTTTTTGTTACCGATTGACCAATGTTTTCATGATTTTCGTTATCATCATGGCCATATGTTACTGTACGTTCTTCAAAATTTTCATCAGAAATGTTAAATTTTGTCGGAATCAGACAAATCGGTTCACTATTTATTGCCTCTTCGAGTGTTTCATAGTTTAGATAATTAGCGAATGCGTTAATAAACGTCGACTTTCCGACACCGGTCTCACCCAAAAGTAGTATGTTTATTTCGGTTATTGGATTTGTCATTTTAGCACTATAAAAATTTAATTTTTATATAAATTATTATTAAATCAACGCTTTAACTAAAACTATATATTTTTAATAATATTAATTTAAAATAATATTATTAAAAAAACTATTAATTAATTTTAATAGAAATATATTATATACTTAATTTTATAGTTAAATAAATTTTTATATTAATTTAAATAAATTATTTTTTGCATTTAACTGTTAATAGTTTAGAAAAGTAATTTTAATTAAAACAATGTTATAGGTTACATTTTAAATTTTATTATTATGAAATTATTATTTAAGATTTTATTTTATATATAATAGTAATATAGAGTGAGTATAACGGAGGGCGGGGCTTGTGATGACGCACAACAGTACGAGCCTATTTTCGAGACGTACTTTATGGAGGGGCTTTTTCCCATAGACCCCCATGTTAAA
>JAQFXP010002747.1:0-14225 GCA_034693685.1 Belba bartosi | reverse complement strand
ACCCGAAATTGCAGATAAAGAGTGAATAAAAGTAAGATTTGTTTTAGTGAACAATAAATTCTCGTTTAAAGGCATTTGTATCGCATTTATAATACAACAAATTGAAAAACATTTGATTCCATTCCCTATACTCAAAAATTTCGGATTTCAGTGCAATAAATAATTTCGATGGCATTCACATAAGTTCTGCTCAATTTAAGACACATTACTTCACAATCACTCAAAAAACAAATCGAATTATTTTAAGAATAAAATATATTAAAGATTCAAAGCCTGAGCGTCAGCTCAGTTTGAAAAATGCTTATATTTATCAAAATAAACACAAAATAAACTCAAATCTGATAAGAATTTTATAATTTATAAACAATTTTTTAATCAAATTAATAATATTAAAGAAGATATCTTCAAGAGTTATGCAGCAAAAAGTAAAGTGCGTTTCAATTCTCAATACAATACACAAAATAAACTAAATTTTAATCAAATTTCAAATTATTTAATATATTTAAAGATAAAGTTTTAATAGTTTTAATAGTTTTGCAAAAAAATTAATTTCCATTTCGGTGTAAAGACACACAAAATAAGTAATGAATTACAGAGAAAGTCGACAAAAAATATAATATAATATTCAAATTCTGGATATTTGTTATTAGCATATAATTTGTAATCGAATATTATAATGGATTTAATGCCACAAAACATCACAAAACAAATTAAAACACAAATCAATGTAATATCTCGACAACCAATCGATTTGTAATATTACGCAAAATATTTCTACAATTGAATAATGAATGAAAATCGAGACAAAATTTGCTGATAAATGGATTGCAAACTAATCTAAATAATAATAATTTTCAAATATATATATATTTTGTATAAACAAATAAAATATATGAATATGTATTACAAAATGTATAGAATTTTTAGTTTCAATTTGTTTTGTGATAAAAATGAATTAAAGATGAGATCAAAAAAGGAGAACAAAATAGTAATCGAAATGAAAACTGAAAACTAATCTACAAAATAATGCGTCACTTCTTAGTTGAGGTATTAGAGCTGACCTCTGGTTTGGGCTTCTCGTCCGGCGGCGTCATAAACAGCGTTCGGTTCAGTTCGCGCGGATCTTCTGGTGCTTTCCATTTGTTAGTTATCGACACAAAGGGAACCCATTTGTCGTCTGAAGACCGAACGACAACTGCAAACTTGAAGTCGCCGTCAATCGAGTCGTCGTATTCATCGAGTTTTGATTGTGTTTTGAATTTAACAATATTTATGACTTTGTTTTTCTCGGCTCTGCAGTTGATATATGAACCGTACAAATAGATTGCGATCTTTGGCTCGCATATGAAGGTTCCGCTAAAACAATACAAATAATACACAAATAATTAATTAAAATATTCATTGAAAATATATAACTTTAAAACATACTTCGACTTAGAAGTGGAGGCCTGACAAACATCTTCGCCATTGGCGTCGGTGGCAATCAGTTTAAGCATTCTTTCGTTGTTTACTTCAATGTCTTCTTTGAACACAATTTTGAGGGACAGGTAGTTCGCGCCGTACTCTTTGTCCGCTTCCAGTTCTGATGTCGAGATTTTGGGTACAAATGGCGAAACGAATATGTCTTCAGTGACGGAACAACTGGGAGAACGCGGAGGTATAATGCGTGCGCTTGGGATCAGCTCTTCAGAGTTGAAGGTCGAGGGATAGACCTTCTGTTTGTTGAACAGAAGCTTCCGCTTGACATCTGATCCGTCTTTCATGTATTTAAGTCTATTCATCATTGCTGTGAAGGGAGAGAACCTCTTGTGCGGCGAAGGCGTCACCGGTTTCGGTGTACTTCGACGCGGCCTCAGTCGAAACGCCGGACAGTCGTGTTCCGTCGTCTCCGGTTCGGTCGCACTCTTCTTGCAGTCATCACTCGATTCCAGTCCTGACTTACAGTCCGAATGTCTTTCCGACTTCAGTTGCTTTCGATTCGATTCGTCCGTCGACTGGAATACCGGTGACAGACATCGGGTCTGCGATCGGGTCTGGGTTTGTGTCGGCGATGACATTAAAGACATGTTTTTGTGCTAACAATTCAATCTATTATTTTATCGTCTTTTTAAAGACTCTTTTCGTCTATTAATTGTACTTTAATTTAGTTATTGTTTTAAATATTTAAATAAATAATAAGTTTTCGTAAATTGTATTTCAACTAAATTTAGTTAATTTTAGACTTTTGTAGCGAATGAGTGCGAAACGAGTGATAAGTTTTGAATACATTTTTACAGTTTCTGTGACTCAAAACCCAAACCCAATGACAAACAACACATCAATTAATTCAATGAAAACGTGAAAAATGTCTTCAAATCGATTCCTATATTGACCTAAAAATTCAATACAAATACAGATAATTAGACACTAATTCAAATACAAATACAAATACTTTGATTTACAACAAATATTATGACTAAACCAATAATTTTCATTAATTACAAAAACGTTTTATCGTTTCTTAAAATAACAATTCATTTAACTATTGATTAGAAGAGAAAAAACAAAACATAAAAATCGATTCAATTGAGAAATAAACCGAAAAACATAATAAATATATAATTAAATAACAATTAAAAAACATATTTAAATAAAACCGAAAACAAACCGTCGATTGTCTGAGAAAACCAGCGATTAATTGGTTGCAAATAAATTAAAGTCTTAAACAAGTTTTAGGCACAAAAACCAATACTAGAGATGAGGTTAAAGTGAATTAAGTCTAATATTTCACTCTTTTCTAAACCAAACAATTAATAGACTTCTGAATAAACAAGAATTTGATAATTGAATCGAATTTGAATTGAATTGATTGGAAAATATTTGCAAAAAGCAATCGAATGAACAAATGGTCTAATATTATAGTCGACTATTTGTGTGTATATACGGTATATACTGTACGAAATGCAGGCAATGGTTGGGTTGTATCGCGAAAAGGCATACAATTCATAGCAATTCATAGCAATTCATAGCAATTAATGCATTGGTGTCTACAAGACGTTAAACACGTAAACGCATATAATATACACTGTTTTTATTGATAATATTTATATTTGTTTTGTTTGCAATAATGCAGACAATCCTTACCTCTGATTAGATGATATATCGCATTAAGCCATTAGAATAGAATTGACTCAAATCTGATTGAATGGAAATATTTAGTTATTTTAGTTTCAACTTTCACTTAAAGCACATCCAAAGCGAGAGAGCATTTCAATGCATATCAAACTCAATGTGTTTTCGCTGGCATTTAAAACCCAAATATTCATTCAATGCATTCAATGGCCGACTGTTTTGATGCACAAAAACGACACACTTTTCGCTAAACTTTTTTTCTCGCATTTTGTTTTGGTTTTCCTTTTAAACAGTTTCGCATTTCATTTCCTCACACTTTTTAGTCTAATTTTATGCATTTGTTTTTTAAATTATTTTCTTTATTTGTTTTTATATTTTGTAAATCTCATAATTTTTTTCTAGTTTGGGTTAAGTTATTTTGTATATAAATCGATCTAGCTTAATTTATTTTTATTACTGCAGCAGTATTTACACTGCAATGCTTTAGTGCGTTAACGCCTTTTTAAAACATAAACATGCTTGCTTATATTTAAACACTTTAGTGCGAAAGATTTGATTACTATTATTGTTTTTAGTTGATAAGAAAATAATTTGATTGTTTATAAAATCAAATTTCTATTTTTGAAATTTAAAATTTTATTTTTTCAACATTTATACAAGCTTTTATTGTAGCTAGTTTTTATTATAAAAATAACTGTGTTTCTATTTTAAACTTAATTTAAACAAATTACTTTTGGATAAATTTAAATAAACTAAAAATAATTAAGCTAACTAAAAACTTAATATATTATAGCTTGTTTACTTATTTTAACAACAGTTAATTATATTTACAAATTAAGACACATTTATCAAATATTTATATAGTTTTCATCAAGAATATTTCTGCATTTTGTTGTTAATAAAACTGATAAGTTAAATCTTTCATACTTTAACTATCATATAAGTTATATATATATTCCGATATTAGATGTTATTATTATTTATATAACATAAACAAGCGCAAATTTGTTTAATGTCAAAATCAAAGAATTTTTTTACATAAAGTTTTTTGCTTACTTTCGAATTTAGTTGAAATTAATTATATAAGTATATAAGTTGTTTTCAAGTATATGCAAATAAGTTCTGTTATTAATAACTTATTAAATACTGAGTTGTCAACAAAGTTCTTAATTGAAATTAAATATATTTTTATATATAATAAGGTATAATTTAATACTTTGTTCACATCACACACTAAATTACCATGTGTTTTTTAATTAATACAAGTTTTGACTTTATTTAATTTAATCATTCAATGTTTTAAAACAAATATAAAAAGATTTAAGAATTTATTTTTAAAAATAGTATATTTATTTAGCACATAAAAAGTTATACAAAATATTCGCAAGTATTGGTAATTTTAACGTTTGATTAAACCGATATATTTTGAAACTTCTTTTTTTAAAGAATACCGAAATAGCATAAAAATATTCGAGTAATACATTATCTGATTGTTTGCTTCGATTGCTTCAAATTATTTTTGAGTAACTTTCGAATTGAAATTACTTTTGAGTTCAGACCAACACTTGTAATAGTTTTCATCCAATGTCTGACATGACTTCAGACCCCATTCAGTAACTGTTAAACTGAGGGAACTCTCAAACATAAATGCCTTTAAATAAAAGTTAAATCAAATAAACAGTTAATTAAGTGAACAGAAGTTTAGTCCAAACCATCGTTCCGTCGGCCACTCGCTGTGGGTTTAGATCGCTTTGAGACGCCTTTTCAAAGCACTGGAAGTCCGGTCCGTGCGGTGTCATCATAGAGTGAAGAGTGGCGCCGCCCGGCTTAAAGCCGCCCTCCTTGGCCTCATACGCGCCATAGATTAAACCCATGAACTCACTCATACAGTTCCGATGATAATATGGCGGTCGGAATGTATGCTCAGCCACTCCCCAACGGGGTGGGAATATTACAAAGTCGGCGATTGCTGTTCCGGGTTTGAGGGAAGGGCAGGTCAGGACTGTGAAGATGGACGGATCCTATGGGTTAGAACAATATTAGACACTTATAGTCAGTTTTAATACCATCTTTAAGACTGACCGCGTGATCGAATGAAACTGAATTAATAGTCATAAAGTTAGATAAGTTGTACTTAAAGGGAACATAGTTTCCATGCCAGGCCACCACATCGAAAGGGCTGTGCTCTTGTTGTGCGACAAATAGCTTTCCCATAAACTTATTGACGACTTCATAGTCACAAAGTCTGTCCTCATATTTGGCAACTGGTGTCAGAAAGTCTCGCGGATTAGCCAAACCATTGGCTCCAATCGGTCCCAAATTGGGTAAAACGAAGTGATTGTCATAGACTTCGAGCACATACCCTCTCGAAGGTATGGAGACGTCAACTGAGAACTTCATGCCCTGTTGGACGACACAGATCTCGTTTGGCATGACTTCCATTTGACCGAACTCTGTAGTGATGGAGAGTTGACCCGTTTGGGGAACTATAAGCAAATCCCCGTCAGAATTGTACAAACATTTGTCAGCCATTGAAGTGTTGATGGCGTAGATGTGTATAGCCATTCCGTTCCGAGAGAGAGGATTACCGGCGCCGCACAGAGTGTAGAGCCCGTCTACAAAGTCTACTCTTTGATCATTTGTCGGGAATTTAAATGGATTCCAACGCAACTGATTGGGTGTCGGCTCTATTTGGTCCCAATCTGTCTTTACATTACTTTCTTTATATTTTTTAAATGGACTGTGAAGTACTGACGGCCGGATTCGATAAAACCAACTGGGTGCACAGCAATTTCTTATAAACATACACTAACTAATTATCAAAAATTTCTCTTACGTTCTTTTATTGTGCTCTCTGGGTGCCGTGAATGCTGTTCCGGATAACTGTTCCGCATATAAGCCATACGGACAGACTTGGGGTGTATTCTAAGAAAAAGTTTAATTATTTTAATTAATAATTATTTTGAAAATGTTTTTATAACTTTAAAACAAATCAAATATAAAATACCTGTGCTTTTGGTAGAGACTGAGGACAGCGTTCGTCTTCACTCGCGAACTCATTATTAAAACCCGACAAATACTGAAAAACATTTTAAAATAATTAGTTACAAATTATTATCTTATCAGTTTTAAGCTATTATTTAAAATATTGATTAATACTTTCAGTTCTTTGGTTTCAATTCCAATAATTCCGTTCATTATGTTTCGGCAAAATTGAAACTTTTGTTTAAAGTTTAACTCAATTCTCAAACATTCAAAATCTTAATTGAAGTGAAATTAGAATCCGATCGTCAAGTTGTTAGACGATTGGAAAAAACAAGTTTATCAAAAATGTCAAATAAAAACTTTTAGCCAATGGATAAATATTTGGCGTGATAAAGTTTTTTATTTTTTCTTTTCTTGTTTATGCTTCGAATTTAAATGTTTAGTTTGAAAATTTTTATTTCATAATCTTAGTACGTGTTGTTTTGACCTGAATTTTGATAAAATTGCGGAGTTTTGTCAAAGTATTAGCTAGAAATGTTCAAGATGATAATCGGAATCAGAGATAATCAAGCTCAACCAGATTATAAAACCAAAACAAAATAAATTTTTTGAAAAATACCATTTTCTAGGCCAAGGGTAATAATGACTATTATTCAAAAATACAATTTCAGATCCAAATCAAACTTAGTTTGCCAAATTAATTTTAAAAACTACCATGAGGTACCTAGGCGCTATGATCATCCCATATTGAGAGTTTGTTTTGTATGCATAATTAAATTCATCATTAAATTTAAATAAAGTAATAATTTATTAGTAATTAAATGTTTTCAGAAAAAGAAAAAATCTAAAAGTTTTCGAGAAATGAAAATATGTTCTAAAGAAAAAAGATTAGGAAACGTAAAATTACGAAAGTTTTATTAAAATTTCGAGAATTTTATTGAAAAAAACGAGTGACCCTGAGATCGACATTGAGGACTATCCAACAGCGCACGTATCAGTGCGTAATAATTGTAACCTAAGGCCAGGCATCTTAAACAAGATTAATAAATAATATATTTTACATATATATGAATGTGTTTACAATCGATTGTAGATAAGCATTGAATATCTATTTTAATTAATTTCAAATAATTTATTTTTCAAAATATTTGGCATTTAATGTGTGTTTTCAAACATTTTTATCCTAAAGTATGTAATAATTAAATTGATATTAAATTTTTGTTTGTATAACACATGCATTAGTTCGAAATTATATATAAGAGCTTTAAAATGGTTTTGATTACAAAATAAACTTTTTTTTTGAGTTTTCTATTCATTGAACAAATTATATACAAAAAAATTCTTAATTAAGTATTTGTTTAGATTTCAAGAGTCTCTAAATTAACAGAACTTCCGTTCAGTTGAGATGAAGGCGTTGTCGACGCCGTTGTGAAGAACGGAGAGGTCGGGTCGGGTAGCGAATCGAAAGCCGAACTGTTGACCACCGATGAGCCCAACAGCGACTCGAATGACGAATCGATTTGTGTGTTAAGCAAATATTCGTTCGATTGGTTCACAGAATTGATTTCAAATGACTGACTGTTTGAATGGATAAATGAATTCAACGTTTCGTTGTCTTCGGGCTCTGAAGGCATGAGAGATGTATTCGAATTGTGAACAAACGATCCATTGGTGACAACCGAAGGTTCTGAACCTGTGCTCAATGTCTGGGTTTTGTTGAATGTGGAAGATATGTTGTCTGCAGTGTCCGAACTGTCGTCATCGCTCAGTTGGACCACTTCTGGCGGATGTGATACCGTTGAAGAAGCTCTTGAATGAGACGGAGTCACGCAGTGGACTGTTCCGCCGCACTGGAGGTTCGGTTGAATTATCTGTCGGTTAACCACAAAATATTAAATCAAATCAATTAATAAACAATTGAATCGAGACTTACACCAAACGAGTCATTATTGGAGATCGGGATAAATGGAGGCAAAGCAGATCCGAAAGCATTGTTCGTATTCTTAATCGAAATAATGTTTCCGTCGTTTGTCCTTAAGTAAAGACCTTTTTGAGTTCGAATAACCATTACTTCTTCACCTTTTTTAATGCTGACAGTCATGTTCGGACAAACACTAATGTTTAGGTCATTCGGTATTCGAACCTTTTTCACCGAATGGCCACTTCGGACAAGCGTTTCGGCAATCGATTCAAAATTTGCAAAATTAGTCGATGACTGACCTCTTGGTTGAGAATATGGAGGCAATGGTTGTGAAACGTCTGGATACGAAGACATATTACCGAAATAGTAATTAGGATTAGGTGTCATCTGAGAGGGCAGTGAAGACGGCGCCGACATATTGTAAGGCATAATGAATGGAGGATTGTATGGCTTATTCCCAAAATTGCGAGAAGTCATAGGACTTCGAAGGGCTGAGGCGTACGGATTCGAGACATCGAATGAAAGGCCACTCTTGAGCCGTTTCGCCTCATTATAGTTGCCGAACGCGATCTTCTTCTCGAGCGAACTCAGCTTCTGTTCCTTTCGGTCCAGAAGAAGCGATTCGTGTTCGAAAGGGATTCGGGTTAAGCAGTGGTTGTATTGACTGCAAATTCTTTTAACCAATTCATCACTAAATTTAGATAATTGTTGTTCGGAATAGACCTCAATCGGTGGTTCTTTAATCTCATGCAAGTCATCCAAAAGGGAATGGATTTCCCGCCACGTGAAGTTGGCCTCGACGTTCTGCTCGTCCACCACCCGGTTAGCCATTCCCTGTTTGTTCACTTGTCTGTCATAGATCTTCTTCTCCAGCGAATTGTCGCATACGAGTCGATAGATAAAACATGGCTTCGGCTAAAACGCAGTAAAAGTTTTAATTCGAATAATTAAAATTCAAAATTTTGCTTAAATACCTGTCCATATCGGTAGATTCGACAAGCTGCCTGTGCATCGTGGCAGGGGTTCCAACTGGCGTCGAAGATGACTATTCGATTCGCACCAATCAGATTGATGCCCAGACTGCCAGCTCTGGTAGATATTAGGAACAGATGTGCGGTATTTGTGTTATTAAACAAATTAATATATTTCTCTCTTTCATGAGTCGAAGTCGAACCATCCAATCGATAATAGGTCTGATTTTTAGACCATTTTGTTGTCGTTTTTGGCACATCTCGCGACTGAAGAAATCGTTCGATTAAGTCAAGTGTTAGCAGTGATTGACTGAAGACAAGTAGACGATCGCCCAGTGCTATGGATTCGGCAATTATCTCGAATAACAAAACCATTTTATAAGAATTATCGAGAATTCCTGGGCTGTAATGTCTGAGCTTCTCATCAGCCCAAGAGAAGTCGAGAACTCCTTCATTCTTCTGACGCAATGGTGTACTGAAGAGACTATTGAATGGATTTGGTTTCGATTCGTTTCCAAATTCCGAATTAGAAGTCATTTCATTGATTGGTTTTTTCTTTCGATTATTTTTGGGTAAATTTCGACTATTTTTTGTCGGAATTTCAATATCGAGATCATCGGAAACTATGCCTTTGCGGACAATGTCGTAGACAATGTCCGGATGGTTCCAGACCTTACAGCACACGGCGAACAGTGTCAACGTTGAGATACGACCCTTGGATGTGCCGATGGCGTCCGGATCGTTGATTGCGATGTCGAGGAATGCCATCATTAAGTCCTTTTGAGTTTGGGTCATACGACACATCAAAACGTATTCACATTTGACTGGAAGTGCTTTCTTCAATACACTGTGACTTCGGCTAAAATAAATACAAATAAATACAAATAAATACAAATAAATACAAATAAATGCAAACAAATTAAGACAAAAACCAAAAATTATTAATTCGAACAAACCGTTGAACAAAGCCTTTCAGTAATTGGTATAATACATGAGCTCTATATTTCATAATCTTGCGGTCGTTGGCCGTCGAGTCAATGCACTGGCCATTAGTGATCGGCCGCTCAAACATATTGATAAACTCGGCCTTAAGACCCAAGTAGTTGGGCCGGACAAAGTCAACCATACACCAGTACTCCAGTAGTTTGTTCTGAAGTGGATAACCCGTCAGAACAATACGGCGTTTGGTTTTGATATTCTTCAGCGCCTGACTGGTGGCTGCGTTACAATTCTTAATCCGGTGCCCTTCATCGCATACTACCAAATCAGGTCCCGGGTCTATGAGTGAGGCCTTAACTTTGGATGTGATCTCATCCAATATCTTTGGATCGATGTCTTCATCTTTCTTTGATTTGCTTTTGTTGTCTGACGTCAGGATTCGATACATTTCGTATCCTAAGAGCAGAACCCCTCCAAACTTACGCCAAGAGAGGATCTCCTTGGCCCGGGTGGTCGTAGACTTGGCCTCATTAATGGCAAACACTCTGAAGTTTCGATACTTAATCTCACCATTTGTTTCGACTTTTTTGTTGTTTTTAGTAGAAAAGAATTTATCAATAGTTCCATCTTCTGGAGCCGGTAACCACATATTGAACTCTGCGATCCAGTTCTGCAGAGTATTGATGGGAACAATACATAAGACGTATTTAGCGTCGGTTTGACTTAGAAAGACATCGATGAAAGCGATCACTTGCATAGTCTTTCCCAAACCCATAGAATGAGATAATATGCATCCAAAACCCGACGACTTCTTAAATATGTCGAGCGATTCGATTAGATTGTCGTATAAGAAGCGAATGCCACCGATTTGGTGCGGTTTAACTCTTTGAGCTATTTGTGGCGCGAGATATATGTCCGGATCGTCTTGAGGATGCGCCACATTGACCAGCACTCGGCCCTCGGCGTCAAATGTGTTGAGCAGATCATCGGTATGCGAACCACAGTTATTCACGTCTTCGAAGTTGTTTTCAGTGCCGACTGTTTCGGAATTCGAACTAATTATCGACACTTCGTTGTCGATACCACTTATCATATTGTAGTCCATATTCGTAGCACCGGAAGAACAGCCGTACCCGTAGTAGTCGTTCATATGATCGGTTGGAGTCGACTCGTCATCACTGGATGAAAGGTCGATCACTTCGGCGAAATGCGACTTATTGTCATTAAACAGCTTTTGTCTCAAATCAGAGCTTTGTTTATCTTCTTCGTCATCACTGCTCAGCAGCACTTCGTCCGGAGTTTCGCCAAAACTAAATCGAATTATATTTTAATTAAAACATTAATTAATTTTTAAGATAAAAGTTGTAAACCTTTGCGAAAAAGGAAAGTCGTTTTGTTGTCCAAAAGGGAAACCGTTATTGAATTGGTTCTGCATTTGTTGCAACTCTTGGATCCTCTGCGCCGAGCGTTCCCTTTGTCTGACAATCCTCTCCTCCTCTTCCTTCCGGGCCAGTTGTGTCTCTTTGTCCAAATCTTTTTCATTAAAAATCGTTTTTATATTCTTCCGAAGCGATGGATTCGAAGACTTTTTCTTCTTTTTCTGTCTATTCTTCTCATTTGAACTTTTTGTAGTTTTAGACTTCTTTTCAGTTTTATTAATATTCTGGTCTTCAGTCGTCTCTTCATTTGGTTCGTCATTTGGCTCTTCATTGAGCTCTTCATTCGGTTCTTCTTCATCGAACTCTTCGTCTACTTCTTCGTCGTCTTCAATGGCTCTCTTCTGGCCTTTAGTTTCTAAACAATTGTCATCGACTTTATCGTCACTAATGTCGTCGAAGTCTTCGTCGACGGCCTCTTCGTCTACACCGTCGCCATCACCGACACCGTCGCCATCATCTATGCCTTCCTCGAGGTCTTCTTCATCGATGTCGTCTTCGAGGTCATCGTCATTGGCGTCAGTGTTGGCGGCAATCGGTTTGTCCAACAAGTCGTTCAGCATTTTGTTGCCATTAAAAGACGACTTGTGTTTGGAGTCAAACTCCTTGGCCTCAGATATCAATTTCTCTAATTGTCTCAAACCTTCGATCGGATCAATTAGTTCATTGCTGTCAGTGCTGTCACTTAAGCCGTTTCCAAACGACTTCTTCGCTTCTTCCGAAGACATTGCTTTACAAATCAATTGCAAAGACTTAGTCTTAATCTTAACCAAAAACACAAAACTATTAATAAGTTTAACGATTATTAAATTTAAATTCAAATTCAAAACAATTAACAAATCATATCATTTAGCGATTGATTGTTTCAATCATTTTTCACTATTTTTATCAACTCTTATGTAAGCAATGAATGACTGATTGAATGAAATAATAATTGAAATCCAATTAATTGTTCAAACTTTTGGTCAAAATTGTATTCATTCAGTCTTTATAAATGTCTACAAATAATTTTGACTCTTTGTATGCCATTTGTTATATTGTTCATAAATTATGTTTTTGGGGAAATAAAAGTTTTGCCTCATTTTTAAGCAGTTTCTATGAAATTATTGCAAATTTTTGTAATGAATGGTATAGTTTAAGTCTGACGTTATTTTTAAATTGTAATTATTTCGACGTAAACTTGATTTTTTTTCTCATTAAATAACGTAAATAAACATTAAATAAATAAACAATAATTTGATACAAACTTGAAATTAAATGATTAGATAATTAATTGATTAAATAATAGCCAAATATTAGTAAATATTTAGAGAAATGTCAGCCAATTATGCGGACGGACTGTCAGACTACGAGAATAAAGGCGTTTGCGGTCTAAACGAAGTATAGGTTTTGGTTTTGGTTTAGTTTTTCATTAAAACTAATTAATTAATTAATTTAATTAATCAGATATTCGATGACTCAGAGAGTGTTGAATCGAAAGTTGAATTAATGTCGAAATGGTTGACACAATCAAAGTGTGTAGTCGTGTACTGCGGCGCCGGAATCAGTACTTCGGCCGGAATTCCGGACTTTCGGTTAGGATTTATAAACTTAAGAATCAGTTAATAACTTAATAACCAATTGCACCCAAACTGGGCTCCAGAGGACCGAACGGTATTTGGACGCTCGAGAAGAAGGGCATAAAACCGGAACCGAAGGCAATGCCGTCGTTTGCCGACTGTGAGCCGACGCCAACGCATATGGCGTTAATCGCGTTATTAAAGTCGAAACTAATTCGATATATAGTTAGTCAGAACATCGACGGTCTGTTCCTTCGGGCGAACGTCCGGCGCCGACACATATCCGAACTGCACGGAAACTTCTTCTTAGACCAGTGCACGCACTGTAACAGTCGGTTCATTCGGTCGACGCCCAGTCAGACGATGGGTCTGAAGGTGTCGACCACTGCCTGTTTGCGTAAGTCGAGGCCGTGTAGGGGACAGGTGTGCGACACTATTCTCGACTGGGATCAGGACCTGCCCAAAGACGAGCTCAAGTATGCGGACAAGTTTGCGCGAGAGTGCGATTTAGCCATATGTCTGGGCACTACCCTTCAGATAGAACCGGCCGCCTCTCTGCCCCTACTCTCCCAAAAGCTAAACGCCGGACGTCTTGTCATTGTGAACCTCCAACCGACCAAATACGACAACAGAGCGGATCTGGTTATACATGACTTCGTCGACAATGTTTTGACACTTCTTTGCAAATCACTTAA
The DNA here is from genome assembly GCA_034693685.1 of Belba bartosi. NCBI lineage: Eukaryota > Metazoa > Arthropoda > Arachnida > Sarcoptiformes > Damaeidae > Belba > Belba bartosi. The sequence goes on along the minus strand of JAQFXP010002747.1, from coordinate 608 downwards.
CATTAGATCCGAGAAATACGACTCGACTTGTGATCCGACGAAGATTCGCGAATCCGGCTCTGAATGGCGTCGATAACCGATTCACAACTTTTAATACTTAATGACTAAAAATTTTGTTTATTTAAACTTATTTCTCATTAAATTATTTACATTAAAATTGTTTTTATTTTATTTTATTAATCATTCTAATAAAATGTTTAATAATAATTGATTTATATTTTAATTTCAATAAAAACATTGGATTTGCCAATCTAGGGGGAGGGGGGATCAGGGTGGGCATTTTTCTAAAAACGCTAAAAAATATAAATAATTATGAAGCAATTTAACCGAATTTAACTGTATTTAGTACTAATATAGGCAAAAATTCATAATTTTAGTCAAAAAAAACAAAAAATCCCCCGCCCCACCCCCGATTTTGAAAATTTGGATTTATCCCCCCCTAGCATTTGGTCCGAGAAAAGGTACCCCAGGTAGTTTTTTGCCCAAAATTATGAAATTTTCCCTAAATTGGTGCTAAATCCGCTTTAAATCCAGTTAATTTAGCTAAATTTAGTTTAAATTCAGTTAAATTAGGCAAAATTTTATCATAAATATATAGGTTTTTTGAG